>JAWNPS010000200.1:0-243116 GCA_035047385.1 Drosophila tripunctata | reverse complement strand
AAAATGACTGAATTGGCAAAACTTTGGAAGGATTACAAATTTTTAAACAGAGGTAAGCTAAATTCATCAAGCTCAAAATAAATTATGTTGAGATGCAAAAGTTTTTATTTTGGCAAAACTAATTTTTCTACACAAACAGTGACTAACTTATTATAGAGCCCTCGTGAATAAAGTTAATACTAACAAAAATAAAAAATGATAGGTGAGATTCCTAAATGTAGATTATATATAGATTATATATGATTTTGTACTGAAAAGTAAGTTTTAGCTGCAAAGGGTCTTAACATAATATTTATTTAAGCTTATCGGAGCTTTTAGGAAAGTTTGGAGAATTTACTGTAGATTTGGTTGTGGACTATACGTTTTGCCAAATTTAATAATATAAAATTTAAGAGTATTTAAAATGAAAATCCTAAAGGGTTGGTTTTACAGAGGCGTACATTAAAAAGTCTTCAAATAACTTTCAATAAAACGGAAAAGCTTTTTTTTCTTAGACTAATATATAAGTTTTGTCAAACGAAAACATTAATGAAAACTACTTGAACCCAAAGTTAATGCGAAAAAGCATTCAAATAAGTTTAATTTAAAGTTTATGTTACTGTGTGTTATTCGCAACAGATTAAAAAGTCGCATAAAGAAACTTTTAATGGTTTTATTAAAACGCAGTGTAAGTATTTTATTATGAGCTTAGGCCATAGATCCGTTGATCAAGCAATTTGCTTTAGGAAACTCGAATTAGCCACAAATCGAGGCGAGTTGCCAATTAAGCTTTGGCCAATAGAACGCCCACTGCAGCAACAAATTGGTCATGCTGCATGTGGTAAGATGGCCACGCCTCTTATTAAAACTTGTAAGGCAACTCAAGACTCAAGTGTGTGTTTGAGTGTGTGTTTTCGCCATTTGCTGCGCTTTATTAATTATGAAAAGCTTGTCGGCATGGGTTGGCCAAGTCATGCTTTTTGGCTTCAACTGAAGTTGGCACTAACAAGTTGTGTGAACACACACAAACATACACACTCGCACTCACACACACACATATTCAAATTGGACAAATGAATTATGGCCTGCACCCACAGACGACAGTTTGGTTTGGGCCAGAACAAACAATGTCATCAGCATAACTAATCAAAATGACAGCAAGACTAAGCAAAACAGAGAGAGAGAGCGAGTGTGTGTGAGGTGTGTGAGAGAGAAAGAGAGAGAAAGAGAGAGAGAGAGATAGTGAGGGGCATCTGTAAGTTGGTTGCAAAGAAACACAAGTTATTCCAGTTGTAGAGCGTTGCTAATTGAGACACAAACAAAATGACGCATTGTCCTCTCTCGCCAGGACAATGTGTAGCTGGGCTTGGTTCCAAAAACTTCTAGCTAGCTAGCTGGTAGCATTGTATTATATTATATGACGATATGACGTGCCTTATCGCTACCAGATCAAACTGGGCGAGTTACTTCAAGCCTAATGGCGTTTGCTGGTAATTAGGAAAATTAAGTAGCTACGGCACACAGACATAAATTAACAGCAATTCATTAAAATCCAAAGAACGCATCAAAAACACTTAGAAACAAGAAAGACAGAACAGTCGAGCACACCCGACCGTTATATTCCCCGCCATTTCAATGGAATCTCGCAGAAACATCATTAAATAAATAAAATTTGTTTTGTGAATAGCTTCTTTGTTTTATAACTTATCTTTGTTAATCTTTTAGTATCGTTCAATAACAATATTTTGAAGGCTAGTTCTATATTGCGATATATACATACATAGAATACGTTTCTAGCTGTTACCATCTTTTAAATCTTTGTTTTCATACAAACGTACATCACTATACCAACTTCTCAATTGATGCTGATCAAAAATTATATACATTTACTCTATGTTATTGGAAATCCGTTCTTTTGCCTGCTACACATTTCCAACAAACCTATAATACCCTCAACGGGGGTATAAAAAAAGTCCATCAAGCTGCTTAAGTGTCAAAGTGAAATGAAGTAGAAAATAAAAAGAACGAACAGAACACAACAGCAATTATGTTAATTAAGAGGAGCAGAGGAAAAACGATTCAATTAAAGCCAACTGCAGATCAATCAGCTATCAGCCAACAGCCTCCGGACGAAAGTGCAGTGTCTAATCCAGAGCACTGTATAAAGGAATGAAAAAAACACACACAAAAACCAACAACAAGAACAAAGTCAGAGTAAAAGCCTGTGGAGATCAAAATCTAAAGATCAATGCTGTTAGCTGTTAGCTGTTGGCTGTTTGGCTATTAGGTGCTACCAAGATGTGTATCGGACGTTTTGGAAAATGTATTGGCCACAAGGTGCTGTTCACACGATCGTCAAGCGATCGAGCCCCGACGCGACTCTTTGTAAGATGAGATGATCTACCTACGAGCAGGGAGTCTAGAGTTTAAAGGAATGGAGCATGACATGTGGAATGTGTGGTGTGTGAGTGTGTTTTTTTTTGTCGGCAACGGAAGACTCAATTAGAAGCCGATTGTGGGGATTTATGAGCACAAGGAATTTCACATTTCAGTTTCAGTTTCAGTTTGTGATTCTGATTCTGTTGCTGTGTTTTGCGTAAAGCCTTTAGCCTGGCCTAAATACCTGCCAATAGCTTTATAACTTTTGCCGCACAAATTATGACAAACAGGCCGCGGCCTGTGCTGCGACCTTCGAAATGCAAAAGAGCCGCAACGACAAAGAGTTTTGCTAAAAGCGTTAATTACATGCCCCAAACCTTGCCCCAGACCTCTTCTCTCCAAGAACCATAAAAGGGTTGGCTTGAATTGAAGCTGGAAGCGATGTTGTCTGTTGTTGTTATTGTTGTTGCAGCCACAAATTGCGTTGTCCAGAAGCTCGAAAGCGTAATCAAAAACTAATTTTAATCCTGTTTGGGGCCACGCTGATGAGGGATCAGATTAATGCGACGCACTCACTCACTCACTCAGTCAGTCAGTTGGAGAGAGACGCCGAAGAGTGCTACGAATGCAGACGATCCGATGCGATCGGAATGGGAACGATCTTCATTTTTAGCGGTAGGTCCACGTTAATTTATTCTAAATGGCTTTTTGAAATCTCCGAAACAAGGCAAGAAATTTACTTATGACAGTAGTTCCCTAAAAAAAGACAGAGAGAGAGAGAAAGAAACGTAACCACAAAATCCCCTACAAAAAAAAAATAAACTCCCAAATGCGGATGATGATGATTCAGACAATTTAGAGTTTTGAAACCCAGCATACCTCCATACCTCCATACATACATATATTTTTCTCACTTTGGCGTGTCTGCGTGTTGTTAGTAACGAAATTGATGAGTTCGAGCAGGTTATAAAACTCGATACCTTTTAGCTACCTTTTGTTATTATTGTTGTTGTTGCTGCTACCAAAAGCCGAAATACAATAACACAAATTAATATAAGAAGATGAGACAAATTTAGCCGCCGACAAAAGAGAGTTGCGCTTTGAAGCAAACTCAAGTCGAACGAACCAACTGCCATAACGAGAAAGTTATAAATTTAGGTATTTTCATTTAGGTTTTTTTTTTATTTTTTGTTTTAGAGTTTTTTCTTTTATTCGACTTAATGGGTATCTCTCATTCAACATACTGTTGGGGGGTCCGAAAAGTTGTCATCGTTGGCTGCTTGTTTACACGCTCGTAATGTGCGCAATAGTTTTGAATATTTCCCATTTTATGCGGAATTTTTTGATAATTTAGGCAATACGTAGCAAGTTCCCTGTGCGTTGGGAAAGTCTCATACAGTTATTAAGCAACTTGACCAACTGTTCATGTTGTTTTGGCCCGCAGCTGTTTGGTGAGCGCACTTACATGCTGTAAACATTAACATGGCTAATAACATTTTCAAGTGCCTGCAATTTTCGGTGCCAAAGAACATGTCAACGTCCCTGGGGGCCTATAATCAACTCTGCTTCTCATCATCCCTTACCTTTTCCTTCTCCAGCACCAGCTCCAACTTCAACTCCATGTTCATCTCCATTGGCGTCTCCTCCTCTTAGCTGTTTGCAATCAATGGCAGCATGCGAGTAATTTCTTCATATTGTCGAGGACTTTCTTTTATACAGCCCGAATACCCCTTTTGGGTATTGCCAAAAACAACGAAACATAAACGGGCAAATCAACAAACCGTTAGCGCGCCATGTTCCTTCACTTTTGATGGCCCCAAAAAATCGGGAAACGGAGAAGAGGAAAAGTGGAAAAACACGGTTGCGAGCGCCGGCAATTCATCAGAGAATTACGAGAATGGGTCTCAAGCGCTTTCACATATAGACATATGTATATGTACATATAACTGCAAGCAATGGAATTTACATGTACCATATAAGAACACATATACTTATGAGTACACTGTTTAAAAATTAAGTTCGCAAATTATTAATTTTTCGGCTTGAAACATAAAATTCTTTAAAATAGCGAACACAACTTAATGGTAGGAGCTTTCTATGAAGCATAATATTTCTACTGATTATAGCGAAAGCTAATTAGTTTCGAATATAGCGAATATTCGAATATTCAAATGAGCGAGTTCGAAAGTGCGATATAAAGTGTAAACAGTACTGTATACCACTCACACAATTGTTGGTAATTGAGCCTTGTTAGCATATCATTAAATGAATTCCTTTTGTGCATATATTCATTATTATTTACCCGATCTTGATGAAATTTTCAGTATCGTTACATACATATTATATAGTTTTAAGTTAAAGATCATGATAACTTTGAGATCTGATTCTTCTGATTAAGAATTTATATTCTGTTTTCTACTTATATTAACTAGTTCAGACTTTAATAATCATATAACAATATGTGAATAAATATTTTACACTGCAAACTTAGAAATTTATAGATTAAAGTTCTACCCTAAAATTATTTACTATAGGACTTGTTTTTCAATTTACTGTTTAATATTGTCCGACTTTCAATATCAAACTTGATGTTAGTAACCAAGCATTTATTGTCAAAATATCAGTTATATAGTTGGGTAAAACCTTAACTACATGATGAAAGAACGGATATATATGTGGTTTTAATTTGTGATGGCAATTTAAGGACGTATATTATTGATTTTAGTTGCTGTTGTCTTAAGCAGTGAGTGTGTGCGTGTATTATGATGTTTGATTGATTTTAATGGCTGGCAAATCAATTGGAACTCCAACGCAACTTCACAAAACGTGGTCATCCTTAATTTCATAATGAATACGTAAGCTCCAAGTATGAGGATGGCCACACACACACACTCACTTAAAGCTATACTCATACATATGGCTACATTCTTCTTTCCGGCTTACCAATCGATCTGGTAAACAGTTCCCCTCTGCCTCGTTTTTACCCCACCACCACACTCCTCAGCTGTGCGAAAAGATTTAAGAATCGCGACGTCTTCGAGTCCGAGTTCGTCGTGGTCTTCGTTTTCATCTTCGTGGTGTCGGCTCGGTCACAAAGCGTCGGCGCTCTTTGATCAGCATATATAAAATACTATAGCCACGCCCTTTAAAAGGTAGATTAAACGAGATGGCGCTCGGCCAACATATACTTAAGTTAACGTTACGTAAAGAGCAATGAAGTCAGTCAGACGGTAGACGACCAAGTCGAACTCCAAGGCGAAAACGAAAACGAAGACGCCGACGAAGACGACGACGACGAAGGCTACGACTTCGACCCAAACTTGGACTTCCATGTCTGCGTCTGCATGACGCTTGCAACCCGAGGCGCACGTTTGCTTCAGTTGCACGATCGTGTCAGACAGTGGGCCACCATAAACAATTGTCAGCTTATAAATTCGCAATAATTTCAAAAGATATATAAACAGCTAAAAATGTTATTATAACTTATATCAATTATATAAAAGGATCAATTTTTTTAAGCAACAAAAAATCTAACTGAATCAATGCATCAGAGTTCTGAATTTTTTATAAATTAAATGCTTGCGAATTATAATTCGATCTATCATTAGCTTAGGTTTTCAGACAAAACAATTTAAAACTCAAATAGTCTATTTATCTTATTAAAATATGGTATAGTTAATTTGTTTTATTTTTGATTTGATACCTACCAAATAATATGGTAGCTGGTTTGATTTATAAAATTAGAATAATTAAATTAAAAAGCTTTTGAATTAAATCATATGCAAAGTTTAAGCATCCATTAATATATTATATCAAAGCTTCTTAAATACTAGTTTTGAATTCTAAAATAAATAAAACAATTCTTGAACTAAATATAGTTATATGTATGTATAGAACTTTGTAGAAATTTCAATTTAAATTATAAATTTGACAAATTATGATTGACTGTTTGATTTACTCGTAGTCCTATTTGTTATTTATTAAATTTATTTTGTTTCCTCACAAGTTTCATTTCATTTTGGTTTTCAAATTGTACAAAATATGTTAACCTTTGGTTACAGTCAAATAAATAGAAATATCTATAGATGAAATATGCCTTATTTTCACTAGTGTGAGTGTGATTTTAATTTTTCCACTTATTTACTCATATCGTTCCACAGTGCGAGAATTGCTTGGTCAGAGCAGAAATAATAAAAATTGTGTAGCTATTGCAATTTTGATGCAGCTTCCAATGCAGAGAGGGGAACAAATACACAAATACAAGCATAAGAGTCTGAGTCAGATACAGATACAAAACCAGAGACAAGCTCTTGAGTCTATATAGACGCCGAGTTGGCACTCGGCTGCAGTTTTGGCCAAGTGAGTCTTGAGTCCATTGGCTGCCGTTGTTCATTGCCCAATGCCCAATGCCAGCAGTACTACATCATTTTTATGTTTGCATGGCTTTTAAGGAATGAATGGCGAGGTGACTGAAGGGAAGGTGGGGGAAGGACTTGGCTGTTGTGTGGGGCGGTAGTTGGCGGCGTTGTTAAGTGAAAATCTGGCGGTGCAATCGCTAACATCAGCTAACAATGGTCATCATCATTAAAATGCGATCAAAGAGTGGCGGCTTTATTTTTTTGAAGATCTTTCGCTCGTTACCCAAACGCACTAGCAACGAGTCCTGTATTCCTTCTGCTCTTCTCTTCTCTTGCCTTTAGTTCTACGCTCTGCACTGATTGAGTGACCTTCCAGTGGCAAGCAGCTCAATGTAGGCCAAACGGAGGCAGACTGGGGCTGGACTCAAAGTGTTAGTTGGGTTAATGTCTTTATAAGTAGTAGTACTACTACTATATATAAGTGTATTTATATATATATACAAAGAAAGGGTGTGGGGAGTGTGTTTGGGGGAAGAATTGTTGGCAAGAAATATGCTTGTAATCAAAACCGTTTAAAAACTACACACTAATTGAGTTAGAAGTTCAGTGGGGACTTTGAACTGGCCGACAGATAAAAAGAAGCCGACATTTTATTGGTGGCACAACAAAAAGCGTTGACAACAGCATAAAGCCAACAATGCCCCCAAGCAGACCATAGATACCCAGATACAAAGATCCATAGATTCAAAGATACACTAGATGAATGAATCGACACGCTCATATTGATGACGATCATGATGATGATGATGGCGATGGCGATGGCGATGGACCGCTGAACAAACCGCTAACATGGCCCGCAGACATTGTTCAAGCGCTTTGGTAACTCTGTTGGCCTAATGAGCATTAGCTGAAATTTGTATATTACAAAAAAAAAAAAAAAACAACAACAATAACAACAACAACAACTACAGCAATAACAATGCGCGTTGATATTATGACAAGCTGTCATAAATTACAAATTAATGAAACGGCACGCAATGTCTGCTCAGGATCGTAGCCTTTGTACGACGAGAAGTAAGAGCAGAGATAGAGAGGGAGAGTGTTGGGTAGCGGCGACTGCAGGTAGTCGGATATAAGATCTATCTAGATCTCAAACTTGATTCTCATCGATATTGCAGTTGTTGTTGTTCTTGTTGTTTTTGTGGTTGGCAACGCATTGGACTTGCCTACCTTACACCTTCGAGCAGACGAGATCAAAGACCGCATTGCCGACTTAATAACATAAATTAATCTTCTCATTGTTAAGCAAACTGACTAGCGAGTGTGTGTAAGACAGAAAGGGAAAACAAGCGAGAGAGGGAGAGAGATGGAGAGACTGAGAACTGTTGCAGTGACTGTGCATGCGTGCCAAAAAAATGTAAAGAGAAACACGCCAAGACTTGTGATTCTTATGGCTATATGCTAATCCGTTTGCCAACGTCTAACCAGCTCCAGTTAACACAGTTAACAACATCGACAACAAACAACAACAACATAAACTATAAAAAACGGCATTTAATTTGAATTTGATTTGATTTCATTCATTATTTTGTACCGCATAAAAACACAGGTCGGTGTGAAGGGACAGAGGGTCGACCATTGAGTTGAGCGTGGAGTTCAGCGAGCAAAGCAAATCAGTTGGCAAATTGAGTTAAATACCCTACACAGAGGGCAATATACCAAAAGTGATCAAGTGTGTTTTACAGAAGTTTTTTTAAATTCCACTTAATATTAAATAAGTCAGGCCCCATAAGGAGTAAGTTTTAAATGATTTTGTTTCCAATTTTCTGGAGGTTTAAATTTTTAGAGAACAAAATTAAACTGAATACAAATGATATTTCAAATAATAGCACAAGAAAACATTGAACCACAACTTTATGATTAAATATATATATATATATATGTATTAATGTAAAGAGTTTGTTAAAATTGTTTTTGTTGCTTCCATCTTTTTGTTCCAAAATTAAGATTTTTGATTAAAAAAAAAAAAAAAAAGGCTAAAACATAAAGTACCTAAAATTGAAAATACTACTTGTTTTTTGGACTGTTTAAATCAAACTAAAATCTAAAAATAAAAACAATAATTTGTAACTTCTAAATTATATTAATTTTAGGTTATTCTTCACGTATATATTTATTTAAAATATTTATTTTTTTTTTACAAATTTTTAATTACGGTTTTCAAAATGTTAAACTTTGCTCAAGTAAGATTATTTTTCGAAGCCTTAAGCACAAGCTTTTGATAAGAAACCATAAAATATTTAAAATATATAAGGGAGTATTTTATTATCGTTGGTTGATTTCATTTTTTAATTCAAGTTTTCATTGTTAATGGCATTTAGAGGACTAGTCGACAGATAATTAAAATTCTCAATTCCTAAAGATTAACAAATATTATTTTATTTAGCGTTTTGTTCTTAAAATTATTCAATTTAATTTTGGAATTTTCGCATTGCAGAAATTTGTTGATATTAACAAGACAATAAATCTTCAGATGCATATTCTTGATTTTAAAACTTGTAGTTTTTTTTTTTATAATTTTCAAGATTCGTTTTAGGATCAATCTAATTAATATACTGCATTTGACCTTGAAAAATATAGTTCGTATCGGTTAAAGAAAATGCATTATTACCAAATTATTTACTTCCATTCGTATTTAGCCCCAAATCACAAATAAATCTTAACATTTTTCACACATTTTCTGTTAGATAACAAAAGTTTGTTTCAAAATTTAATAATTCTTGTGAAAACTAGGATATACACTATTTCTATGTATGTCTAGGGTATATAAACTTCGTCTACTTTAAGCCTTGATAGTTGTTGTTTTATTAAATTTTTTTTTTTTGTGTAATGTGTGAGATCAAAGTAAACATGCCGCCGGCCGTCTAGATGAGAGTAGCCAAGAGAGTTAGGAGAGAAGACAGAAGAGAGAAAAGAGCAGAGGAACGAAGACCGGAGGGCAAATCAAACGTGGCAAATAGTAGTATGTAGAAGATTTTGATCGAATAACGATGACGACGAAGCTGCTGATCAACGGCAGCCCGTAAAGTATTTGAAATGACTTTCCGGCATGATGAGCGAGCGAGTGGAAAATGAAACGAGCGCAGCAAATTAGCTAATCAACGCCCATTAGTAGGCAAGGCAATAGCGTATCTGCTATAGAGTATATTGGAATTTATGATAAATATCCGTTAATGCGCATATACAGCATTCGTAGTCGCAGTCACAGTCGCAGTCACAATCACAAGTCACAGTTGCAGCTTCAAATGGGTTAAAAGGCACGAGGCAGAACTCACAATTCAAGAACAAGTTAATTTTCAGTTTGCATATAATTCTCTTTAGCTTGATAGCTTGGTTATCCCGCTCTCCCTAACCTTCTACACTCCACACTCTACACTCCTCTCTGCTTTTCGCTTCCACCTTGTTTAAGTCCGGCTTTGGGGATCGTCGCTGTGATAAAGCTGGTAATTTTATAACGCCAATGCGTACGCAGCAGGACGACCGACCGTCTGACTATAAAACAAGTGTGTTCAGGTCTGTATGAGACTGTGTGTGTGAGTGTGCGTGTGCTAATAACACATAATTTTCTTGTAAAACAACCGCTGCGCATCGTTATCGTTATCGTTATCATTATTGTGCAGTTTTATGTGCGCCTGCATGTTGACTGCCTGCCACAATTGGCAAAAGGCGTTGGTTGAACTTCTCCGCTGCTTCTTCCGCTGTTCCATTCACTCTCTTCTCTCCAAGTTGGCAGTTGTGTCGACAATATTACTTTATTTATGTTTATCGATATGGCCAGTCCGATAAGCGGGGACTCTTAATCTTTTAGCATTTATGTATATTATGTATGTAGGTGCGCTCGTAGGTTTCGTTTTTAGTGAGAGTCGTTAAATGAGTGGCTAGTTGCATGTTACAAGTTGAAAGCACAGCAAGAAGAAATACAGTTAGAGAGAGAGAGAGAGAGAGAGAGTGAATCAGAATCTGGGTGAGCAAAGAGCGAGAGAAGAACTAAATTTTATGTTGGGGATTATGAAATGAAATAGAAAGGATGAGAATGAGATCAAGCATGAGCGAGATGGAGAAAACAAGAAGATTGACAGAATATTGAAAATGTGAACTGGATAGAATATAAGATCATACCAGAGCAGAAGAAGGAAAGTGATCAGATTAGATACATACAGAGAAAAACAAAAGTTTAAAGATTTATATTTCAAATTTTTGTATTGGGTTTCATGAAAACTAATTAATACATTTCTTAACAGAATAAGTTGCGAATTATAGTTTAATATTTCTATTGGGAGACGGTTAAACAATATTTAAGTTTTCAAAATGCTACTTAAAACAAGTATTTTAATAAAACAATTGTAAACTACCGTTCAGCTAAACTGTTTTACCCTTCTTTTAGTTTTAAATCTTGAAGTATTTTTGTTCTGCATAGAGTCTAGTAAAATAAAAATATTTTAATGGAATCCTGAAAAAAATGCAGACAAGTTTTAGATTAGTTTTTGTTGACAGTGTGCCCACTTGAAAAAATGTTCTATAAAATTTGAGCAATTTCTAAAAGCATATTGGATATATTGTAGGGGCGAAATTAGAAACTTACCTATAACTAGTCTGTATTCGTTTTGGTAATCGGGCTACTAAAACAGATTCTATGTAAGACACTAGTGAAATGTATAATGATGAATACAGCTATAGAGATTTAAATTAAACGCCATAAACATCTCTAATGTTTAGTCTTGGGTTCTGCATAATTAACCAAAATTTGCGCATAAGTATATTAACTTAAATTTTGGTTGATACTGGGATTCACTTGCATAGTTATGCCAGTATCGAGTTGTGAAAAAATGAATTCTTTACAGAAGGTGTTCTTATATAAGTAAAAGTAATTTACAGTTTAGCTCCAATGAGTAGAATCAAAATGGTACTTTTTAACTGCATTATAATTACTGGACATCGCACATTTTAAATTGTAATCGTGATATTTTGTAGTTGAAATGCACTTTAAATAACTACACTACACTGTAATTGTTGTTGGGCCAAAACTTTAATGTTAATTTCAGTAACTCCTTGTTTTTGCAAACGGGTTTTCCTAGCTGATTCTGGACTGGACATTAGCCATAACAAGGGCTTTGCATGTGGCAACACGAACTAGTTAGAGTTATGGACGGTTGGCATGACAAATAAACTGCGAGTAAAACCATAAATTAAAGTATCAAAATGCGTGTGTGTCGCATGTAGCAGGCGAAGGGGAAAGAGAGGGTTAAAGAGTGGAAAAGCGAGAGAGAGAGAGAGAGAGCGAGAGTGCGAGAGGGAAGAGTTGCGCTTACTTTGACTCATTGGCGTTGGTTTGGCGGCTGCTTAAAGGCGTTGGCCACCTGACGACATGTCGTAGCCAATTGTTAAGCCGTTGATATATTTGGCCAAGTCTATACACACACACAAACACAAGATTTGTGTGCATATGTGTGTGTGTGTGCGAGTCAAGCAGATAAACCAAGGCGGTATAACAGTGGGCGTGTTACACCTTTTGCGTGTGTAATTGCACAGTTCGTTGGATCAAACGAGAAACAAGAAAAAAAACAGCAAATGAAAGAAAAAACAGAAAAAAAAACAATAAATTATCTACAATAATATGCAACAATTTAGAGCTGTTGCTGTTGGCGCTGCAGCTGCCGCTGTCGCTGTTGCTGCTGCTGCGCAGCGTCGCAAACAACGCGCAGATTTATTTAATTACAGCCGACACACACACAGACAAACACACACTCAAAACTGTGTTTATTGCTAATATGCGAATGCGACAACTTTTGCTGCTGCCTAAACGCTTGCTTTTGACGCTGCGTCGCTGTCGACGTCCTTTTTTGCGGCTGTCGCCGGCGTCGCGATCTTGGAATTTATTTAATTAAATCTACGCCCCGTTGGCTGTCGCTGCCTTTTTGCCGCTGAGACTCTGATCTGCCAAATACGCATAAATTGCGTAGTTTATGCATTCTCTTTTTTTTGTATTTTGCTCTCCGTTTGCCTGCGGCCATTACGCATACGCCGGGCATGCTGTTGATTGCCCAAAACAAAAAAAGAGAAATACACAAAAATGATATGAAATAAAATGACTAAAACAACTGGCCAAGAAATGATGTCTTATGACAATTTGGCTGGTATGAGGCTTTATAAACGTTTATGTGTTGCGATTAGCTTCAACTTCAGGTTCAACTGGCGGCTGTTGCAGTTAGTCGTTGCAGCTGTTGAATGCCTCAATTCAATTGGCATAAAAATGCAGCTCAGTTAATTCATTGTAGCTGCTGACACCTGAACCAGGATATGAACAGCTGTTTAGCCACTAAGTTAGATTAATTGTTAGTGAAGACTGTAATTTGGCGGAAGACTGTAAGAGGTGGCAGAGGGGCGATAAAAATAATACGCTAAGACATAAAAAGCTGTATAAAATTAAAATTAAAATAAACTTTTATATTATATGATTAAAATAATTGATATTTGTATTTGAAAAGGAAATATATTTGTCATGACTAGCCTCTTAAATATTATGTTGCTTCATGTTATGATCATAGAGATAAATCCTCGCCCTAAAATCAGAGATTACGGTTATGATTGAGGTTTTCTGAGATTTCCCTAGATTACATTTTAAAAGAGACAAATGAAAATGTATAGTAAAAATTGAAATATAAATTTTTTTAAGAAAATAAAATAAAACATCGTCTAATATCCTGTGAGTTTTATTTCCAATTTCATAAGTTTAAATTAGAGTAGCTGCTGCAAGAACTTAAAAATGCTTTTGGTTTTTTGTTTTATATCGTTTCCGCTGCTTGTGTGACTTTGCCGCTGTGGCGTTGCTCAATACACGTGGTTGTGCATCGCACAACTTTAAAGTATGTTATCTTTCCTAATTATAGTCCGATTTTGATGCAATTTTCAGGATCGTTTGAAATATATTGTCTCCAAGTAAACGCTAAGATACAAAACTATACGTTAAGAAATACGTGATCCGAAAGCATGTAAACTTTCAATGAAGTTGAACTTTATTTGGGCGAAGGGTTCGTGGCATTTAAAAAATGGCATTGTCTTTATATTGCATCTAGCAACCTGCATGCCAAAATTGGTGTCCCTAGGTGTTATATTAACTGAGATATTTGCCAAAAACAAGTATTTTTTTAGATGTATGTCTGGTTGTCGCTTATTGTGGAAGAATGGGGCGTGGCATCAAAAAAAGGAAACAAACTTGTATTGACTGAGTAAATATGTGGTCGGTTCTGACCAACTTCGTACTTGTAGCTCCTACCATCCCTGATATCCTTTCGTTCATACGGACAGACAGACATGGCTATATCGACTCGGATGTTGATGCTGATTAAGAATATATATATTTCATGTGGTTTGACACATATTTATCTGTACCAGTAACAAAACTAACTTAGTTCATATTTTTTAAACAATATTGTATAGTGATAAAGTTACGTTTGTTGAATTTATATATATATATATATATACATAAGTGAACAGCGAATTCCTGATCTTATTGATTGTTTAATCGATTATCTTGAAATTCTTTAAGTTTTCTAGCTTATAACACGCTTCTACACAGACATATTATATAGGCTTGTGCCTTAAATGTCCGTTAAGTGAAATTCCTTGGCTTAAATGAGAGTGATAAATGAAGTTTGCTGAAAATGATATGAATATGAATACGAATACTTATGAATATACTCATTCCAAACGAGCTGAGTGGTGGCTGTTGGTTGTCTTTATGATAGTGCCTTTTGTTGCTCAACTTGCAGAGGAGTTCGCTTGCAGCTGCCTCTGGCTACGTACATAAGTAGCCTGACCATTGTCAGCCATGATCGGACCAGGCTAAAAGAGCAACAACGACTACTACAACAACAACCACAACGATAGCCGACAAGAAACTATAGATTGTAGTGTTGAGGGGTAACAAAAGCGCATAGTTAAGCATAATTTAATAGATACGCAGCAAAGTTTTGCAGTCTCTTTATGGTTGACACTATTGTCTAGGCCAAGTTTGTATGTGTCTGTCATAAAGTGATGAATGCATTATTATTATTACTATTATTGTTATTGTAGTAGTAGTAGTTGTATTCGTAGTTGTAGTTGTTGTGCATACTTTGTTAGCTCTTTGTTGAAAAGCGTTAATTGAGTGTTGCGAATGTGCAACGGCAATTGAAATTGTTTATGACTTGCAGTCGGTAGTTGTTGTAGTTGCTGTAGTTGTTGTAGTAGCGACTCAACAACAATGTGTTGCAATTGCTAGCAGAGCCAAAGTTACAGATAGGCTAATGGAATAGAGTATATGTATATTGTAGTACTCACATACCACACTTGGCTAATCAGCGGCGACATCTAACACAGATATCCTGCACAAAAGGATCCAGCACTTGACAATGATGCAATGAGAACACTTTAGACATCCATTAGGACACACTAATTAGAGCCTGGCAAACACTCGTCTTAATTGGATGTTTTATTAATAATTTTACTTCTGAATGGATTGGAAGGAAATGCACTTGAAGGCAACTGGCCACTTGAAGGCGTCTCCCAATTCCCAATACCCGATTCCCGTTTCTCGTCTCACGGCTCCCATACAACTGAAAATGCAATTGATTTTTCAATTCTTTTCTGGTATTTAGTGCATTTTAATTGCCGTAATTAGCGAGAGCGAGCGCGATAGACTCCAAGAGACATTCAAGTGCATTCTGAAGTTGCCAGTCGCCGTCTGCCAGTTGCAAGTTGCCAGTTGCCAGTTGTTAGCTGCAATATGGCTGCCAAGGCGGAAGCAATTGTTGGGCAGCCATAAAGATTGCCTATAAATTAACACCAAACGCGATTAGTGAAAAGTGCCGATCTCTATCAAATACACATGTTTTTTGTACACTTCTTCCCATTGATTGCTATTCTGCTCTTGGAATCAGTTGGAATATTGGCACATTAAAATCAATTAAGCTGCTGACTTTGATGGACAGTCGCTGATACAATCCAGGTTCCATATGACCCTAATGAGCTTGTTTACGAGACACTATCTTGGCGCTTTTTTAATGTTTCTTATTTTTTAAGAGACATTTAAATGCTGACTAAGTAGCGTTTGTATTATGCAGTAAAACAAATTGCTTGCAGTTAGTTTGTTTAATTGTTTTATTGCTTAATTTTAGCTTGAAAACATTCTTCCTGTAGTAAAGACACTGTATAAATATAAACTGAGGCTGTAATATTTGTCTTAAAATTAAAATAAGTTATTTACAAACTGAACAGGAGACGGGAGATAGTAAAGATTGTAGATAGAATTCTAATAAAAATCTTGGATAGTAAGAGTAAAAGTTGTAGTTTGAATTCGTTAATCAAAAAAGAATAAACAACATATTCTGATGCCATAATCTATATATTGACATTACAGACTGAACTGTTAACTCCTGTTAGTGAAGACTGTAGATTGAATCTTGAGAACAAGATCAGATAGTAAAAGTAAAGATGTTTGAATTTGTTAGTCAAAGAAAATACACAACATATTTGTTATTCCCTATATATATAGAATTTTAAACAGCTAAGGGAGCTGTTGCCTCATAATTCATTAGCTGCTAAAGCTACAAATCAAGATTATTTCTAAAAAGTATTTTTAGTTTATTCGCAGAAAGAAGTTAACGAAATTAGGAAAACAAAACATAAAATATGTTATTTTGAGATACTCCAAACGCTTCGAAATGTACATAGTCAATGTGAATATTCGAGAATATTAGGAAGATTCTATAAAATATTCGTAGAAAAGTTATGTAAAGCCTCATCCCTTAGGCAGTTCTGCTTTTACATTCAATTAATTCTTTAATTTAAAAAAATAAAATATTTTGCTATTTAGTTACCACTTTTATAGAGTACTTTAAGTTTAGGTAATTTGTTTAGCCTCGTCTGACCAAACGGGTAAAAAAAACACAAAAAAAAGAGGAAAATTAAATTGAATGTCATGTCAACTCGTAGACACGTCAATTTGAAATGATAAACTCCAAGCACGAGTCCAAATGGAAAACCAAAAAATACCGAAAATGCCGAAAAGCCGAACCCATGTTAAGTGCCACTTGAAGTAACCCTTATGCGGGGAGTGTCTTTTTGTGTTTTTAGTTGGTCTTTCCGTTTATTTTATTTTTTGTATTTTTGTTTTTTGGCAATGTTAGTTGGCCCCTGGCATTTATGTTTAACACTTTAATTGTGATTACAAGCAGCAATCAAACAGAGACGCAACCTACTCGTATTGCAATCGAGTAAAGAATTAAACTGCCTCTATATACTACTATACTATATTATACGTACATTTGTGAAGTGACTGACTAAATGACTAACTGGCACTCGAGCCGGCGGCATTTGCTGCCACTGCCAGTCTGGCTAAGGTTTTTGGCTTATGCTTACAACAACAACAACGAGAACAACAACAAGCGCGTCATGTCGCTGGCTTTATTAAATTACTTGTCAAAAAAGTGCACACTCACATATTCACACTCACACATTCACACACAACACGCGAATCGTGCCAGACTGAGCTTGCTTCGACTGCCCAGGTTCAGGTCCAGGTCCAAACCCGTCTCTTCCCCGTTCCGTCGCGCAGCGGGTTTGGGCCTGGCTATAACTGTGGCTCCCAGAAGGCGTCGCTTAAACATGAAACAACCCGATGACGACGCCTGCACATAAGCTCATAAGCATATATGGGCACACACTGAGAGAAATACTTAAGTAATTTGCGCACAATAGTAAAAACTACTAAATGATTTGGAAAATAAATTTTAAAACTAGCCTACGTAAAAATAGATGGTTTGAAAAATTTAAGATTTATATTTTTAAATTTTTATAATTAGTTTTAAATATAAACGTATGAAATATTTTGTTATTAGAATCAATTTAAAATAACAAAAGCGAGATAAACTCTGCCTATTTAAAGTTGTTAATCAGAGCTTCATTGTTCTAATTTTATTTATTTCTATTGGAGACATAAGACTAGTCTCTCTTGTATTAAAATTGATTTAAGCTTGTTTTCAGTTTCCTTGTAATAATGACCATATAATTCACTTCATTTTTTCGGCTATTTTCTCTCAGTGCAGACCTAACACCTTTGGGCCTCAGACTCTCTTGCCAATGAAGGGGTATACATATCGTACTATAGGTACTTATGTGCCGCTTTTCGTTGGCATAACAAGACTTGTCACAACAATTGCGCATGCAAAAGAAAAAAAAAAACAACAACAAATAACGTTAAAAAAAAACAAAAACAAAATAAAAACACAGACATATAATGTAAGCTCGTGTATAATCAATTATTGCAAATGTTAGTTTGAGTTATACGCAACACGTATACGCGCCGTTGGCAGCGCAACTCCCGCAAATTAGTCAAATGCCTCGCAATCCGCTCGCTGTAGCCCCTCATCTCAATCTCGTCGCACTCGCTCTCACCGCCCCGTCTCTCATCCCCCAACCTGCTCCTCTTTGTGGGCATCGAGACCCGGTTGGGATTAATTAATCTTGTCAACGACTGCAAGTCATTTACAACAAACTGCAGCGACAGTGCATCAAATAGTCAAATTAATTTTCTTCACACTTTAATAAACGATTATACAAACACATAGATGCTCTCTCTCTTACCACCCCCTGTTCCAAGCACGCACATATTCACACACACATCCACATACACTTATTACAGGCAGAGACCCTTGGCTGTTGCTGTGGGCTGTGATGAAGGTGTTAAATGTTTTGTTGACATTGGCAACAGCAGCAGCAACAGAAACAACAACAACTACAACAATAACAACAACTTGTTCCCCGCCCTCTTTGTTTCTCTCAGTGTGTGTGTGTGTGTTTGACTTTTATGTGTCGAGCATTTCGGGGAAACAACATTTTTCACAGCTTCCACAGATTTTAGCGTGAAGTTTGTCATTGCCTCTCTGCTGTTGTTGTAGTTCCATTCTGTTGTTGCTGTTGTTGTTGATTGCTTGTTCTATTGCGGTGGTTGTTTTTGGGGTGTTTGTTATTTGTTGTTATTTGGTGTTGCTTGTAAACAACTTGCACATTTTTCCAAATCACTGAATTTCTTTTCAATTTGCCCTTTTTGATTGTACAAAATTGTTAGAAAGTTGTTATGCTTTTATTATGGCATTTTGGGGTATATAAGCCTCAGAAGATAGGGGAAAAACGTACTTTTTGGGGTATTTAACCCTTAGACGAAATGCCTAAGATATTCAAGACATATGTATATAGGAAAGTAAGGACAAGCTTGTGTAATCTTGAAACTAGTAGTTATAGAATGTGGACGCTGCTAAAAAATAACATGTTCCAAAATCAAGTATTTTAGCTTAAAGTCTTTCTGTTATTTTATTTTGACCTATTTAAAAGTAATATTCTAAGTTTAAGACATTTAATATTAAAGATCTGTATATCATAATCAAAGAACTTATAGAATTTTGTTCAAAATATATTTGTACATTGAACAATTATGAAATTGAAATAAAATACTATTGAAGTGCAATTGATACAAATGTTTGAAAAGAAATTCAGAGTAGTATTATTAACCATTAACATATTTACCTAAGATATTTAAAGCTTTTTGGACTATATATGCGAAGTTTTGAATAGAATTAGTTCATATAAAAATGATGTGTCTCAGGTAACAAATAAGTTTGAGAAGATGACTGAAATATTTAATATTTTATGAAGGTTAATATGTTGTAATGATGTTACTAATTGATGACCTTTTAAACCAGACTTTCATCACTCCATCTTCAATACAACCATTTTCTTAACGCACTTGTATTTTCGATAGGATCAGCCCGAACATTAGCAATTCGTTTTGCTCGAGAAATGCTCGGATCAAATGGAGAGAACATGTTCAGTTTAAGGCCGAACTAATTGCGGCTGCTTAACATTAAATTTTGCATTACTATGCGCATTCATCTTGCATCAAATGATCTCCTGTTGGATCGCTGATCATAACTGATGAACAGAACTAAAGCGAAGTGAAGTGAAGTAAAGTGTCGACATCTCGTCAAGGGGACACAACAACATGAAGTGGGTTCATCAACTGGCGCACCTGCCAAGCGCATCGAATGGGCCATGAAAAGAGACAACAGACAGAAAGAGAGAGAGAGAGAGAGAGTGCACACCTTGTTGTCTGCTTCACTGGGACACTTCAAAAAGTCACTTCCTTTTGGAGCAGCCTTTTCCACTGCCTCTGCCCGCATTTTGCAGCTTGCTGCTCCCTAATATACCATCTGAGCCGAAGCCGTAGCTGTGAATAATTTCCTCATCCGTTGTCCGCTTCTCTGCACCTCTGCTCCTCCCCCCACCACCACCTTTACCCCTAGCACAGTTGCTCGTTTGTTCGGCATCGTTGCTAATGATTTGAATGCTTTAATTAATGCTGGCTTTTCAACATTTATCATCAAAAGACTCAAGAGCAGAAATCAGACGACAAAACGACAGACAATACCGGACAACAGACATCAGTGATCGTGCTTATATATATCTTTGATTGGAAGTTTACACGATTATCATTTACCAATTTGAATATACAAAAGTAGGTGTTACTAGCTTGAGTTTTTATTTCACTTTTTATCTGAATTATCATTATCTAACAAAAGTATATCAAGTCTCCAAATATCTGACGATCTAAAGAATGTGTATATGCATATATACTAAGTAGTATAATTGGAAATGTATCTAAATATTAATTTCTATAATTATATATTTATTTTTTATAATCATCATTATAAATTTGATGATGGTATTGATTTTGTCCAGAAGTTTGAAGGAGTCGTAGCAGACCGTAAAAAAATATATTCTTGATTAGCATCATTAGCCGAGCATCCGTCTATCTGTTTATACGAAGTATAGTCTCTCAGACTTAAAGGTTTCTATGTCGGATCATTATATCATATTATTGCCAACAATCGATTGAAAATATTTGGTATGAAAATATGTACATATAGGAAGTAGCAAGGTATCAAATCTTTGACGTGCTAAAGATTATCTTTTCTTCTTATTTTAATCCTATCCTGATCACCACCTTTTTCCATGTCCTAACTATTATTTTCAGTTAAAGTTTTCAATGTTAATCTCAATGTTATTTACTAGTTCGATCTGCTTTAAATCTTAATTTCCATGTCAAACTTTGTTTTTCTTCATTACCATCTAAGTCTCTATCATTCCTATCTTTGCCTCTGTGCTATGCAGAACTATTTCTATCTCATAACATATTTAATTCCATTTCCATTTACATACATGCTTATATCTAACCTGATATCCGTATTGTTGTATTTTATATTTCTAATTCACTTCTTTAAATCTTTCTCAATTTAACGGATCTTGTGTATCTAAAAACCCTTGCCATATCTGAAACTATTTGTGTACTTATTTCTGCACCTTTTGCTGTATCTTTATCCACATCAACATATCCACATCTATACAACTCACAGTACCTGTTTTGATAGCTCGTCTTTTGAATAATGCATGAAGTGAGGCATTGGTAGAGGCGTGGGGCGGTTGAGGTACGGGGGGTGTGGAGCAGTGGGGTTAATTGCCCACGCTTAGACGGAAAACTAGTTTCCACTTGAAGGCGCCAACTGACCCATATAACAAATGCGCAGCGATAACGAGCTGAAGCCAAAGTCAAAAGTTTTTCACCGAATGTGTTTTCCAGCCCAGTTCGTGTGGTGCCTCACTCACACACGAGTGATGCAGTGTTGCAGTGTTGCAGAGCTGGCAGTAGTACGGTTTTGGGGCTGTCTCTGAACGCATCAATCTCAACTTGCAATTGCATTCCCCGATTCCCGTAATTCCAGCGATTTTTCTCCCCTTTTGAGGTAGAAAATGCGTTTTTAAATGGCATTTTATGCGTGGCGCGGGCTTTTGATGTTCGTTTTTTCTTGTGTTTTGTTTTTGTTTTTTGTTGCACGGACACACATGCCACATGCCGAAAAATGCACAGCTCTGGCGGCGGTCCAAGTGTTTCTCACTCTCTCTCTCTCGCTGTTTCTTTCTTTCTCTCTGTTGGTGGTGATTAATGTTTGGCATAAACGCGAATGCGTTTTTAAGAACTTTGACAAGGTCCTGACTTGCCTTGGCCGCCCATATGTCTGGCCCTGACTCACACACACACACACACACTTGATCTCACACTCATTTTCACACTCTGTATCTGCATCTGCATCTGCATCTAAACTTGTATCTGTCTCTGACCATGTATCTGTAGCTTACAAATCATTTGTTTGGGCTTCCTTCTTGTTCAGTTCGCTTAGGTTTTGTTGGTGTGGCAACAGTTGTACCTTTTGCTTGTTTTTGGGCCTCCCATATGGTTCATATGATAAAGTTATTACCCAAATTCTCATCTCTCACTCTGTCTAACCCTCTCTCTTTCTCTCTCTCTCTCTGTCTCTCACTGTTTCTCTTTCTGCGTTTGTGCAACTGTCGATGCTTGATTTTCGCTTGTCTTTATAGTCTTTATATGACCGGCTTGCCGGCTTTGATCTTAACGCTGTATCTCTCCCCTTTACCCATCTCTTTTGTTCAATCTCTTCTCTTCTCTCTTACCCTTCTCCAAGTTAGGGGGGGATAATGGGACAGCAAAGAAAAATGCAACTTGAGCTCAATTAGTGCTCATCAAAAGCGTGCAGGTAACACCTTCAGTGCGTTGCTTTTGCACACCTTTTATACACCTATACATATGTATATATATATATATTTATATATATGTATGTGTTTGTATGTGTGTGTATTAACCTTTTAGCAAGCGTCATTTGTTGCTGTTGCTGTTGTTGCTACATTCTTTCAAGACGTAGCATGCAATTTTCTTAAAGGGTCTGCAGTGTGTGTTGGACCACCCGTGTGTGTGGCAGGGGCAGGGGCAGGGGCAGGGGCAGAGACATGTTAAGGCAACAAAATCGCCTAAAAATCTGTTGCCACGCAAGTTGCAACTGCCTAGGCGAAATAATTTGAATGCCTCGGCAATAAGTGCAAATGTTTTATGGCCAAAAGACACGCAACCTCATATTTCTATGGCTATTTTACAATAATTTTTAATAAAATATTTTGTTAGGCGCAACCGTTAATTAGTGAATTTATGTGAGCGCCAGCTTGTCAACTTGTTGTTGTTGCTGTTTTGGGCCACGTCCAAAATGCTTTAAGGCATTTTCATAGATTCTTGTGTGATTTTTGTTGCTTCGTTTTACCCAATTCCCAACCCGTTTCTCTAGGTGTATCTCTTAGAAAATGTGGCTTTTGCACCCGAAGACATTCTGTTAATTTTTATTGAGGCAATCGCAAACGATTCGCGTTTTATACTTATTAATTTTTATAGTAGCCGCAACAATTTTTTAACTTTTTCGCTAGTTGTTATTGTTGTTGCTTTTGGTTTATGCCGTTTTAATGTCATTAACGAAATTGTTGTTGTTGTTGCTGTTGTTGAAACTTGTGCTATTAATCATTTGAAATGGATTTTGTTTCTGTTTTTTCGTTGTTGTCTGTTGTTTTGCGCTTTTATTGGATTTTCTTTTTGTTTGCTTGATTTATGTTTGAAAATTTCACAGCTTACGACTATTTATGATTATTCAATGAATGATTGAATGAGTGGCTCGTGACGTGTTTACTTTTTCCTGGTAACCATTTAAAATGAATGAAATCGCAATAGTACCAAGAGAACAATAACAATAACAATTGCGCACATTGCAGTTTGTAATTTGTTTATAATTCTGCTAAGGAAATATTTCAATTGCAGACAATTGAATTGAGAATTCAAGTGAATACATAACACTTAGCACTTAAAAAGAAATCAATAGATTGCTCAAATTCAATTTATAAACAATATCAAAACGGGTTTGATTTAAAAAATCTACATCAAATGTTTAAATAAAAATTGTTGAACTTGAGAATTATTAATCGGTATCAGAGAGACAGAGAGAGAGAGCTACAATCTCAGCTTTAGTCTCTATGGACTGCATATGTAATCAGCCAATACAAGCATGTTTCCCTTTTTTGATGCCACGCCTCATTCCTCCACAATGAGTAAAAATCCAGACACACCTCGGAAAAGGTACATGTTTTGCCGGATATCTCAATAAGTAAAACAACTATGGACAGCAAGCTTGGCATGCAGATTCCTAGATGCAATAAAAAGCTAATGACATCATACATTTTTGGATGCCACTCTCTCTTTCGCCCATAAGAAGCAAAACATATTGAAAGTTTGCATGTCCTTAACTCACCTATTTGTAAACGTATTCTTTTGTAACCTTGTATTCGTTTGGAAACAAACAATATAAAGTGATACTGAAAATCGCATCAAGATCGGATTATAATCAAGAAAGCTATCATACATCGAAAAATGTCAGTTTAAAAGTGAGGCTGTTCGTAGCACTGAGCTGCTGATTCAGAGCTACCGCGACACAAGAAACGCACTGCTTGCAAAGACTATTGTGTAAAGAAAATCAAACTTGCGAGCGAGAAAGACATACAAATGTTTGGTTCATGTTCAATTCGCTAATTTTCTGACTTTCAAACAGAATTCGAGTTTAATACTGTTTAGTTAATGCAAATAAATAATAAGAAAAACTATTCAAATTATTTTATTTTCATTTATTA
Organism: Drosophila tripunctata; assembly: GCA_035047385.1. NCBI lineage: Eukaryota > Metazoa > Arthropoda > Insecta > Diptera > Drosophilidae > Drosophila > Drosophila tripunctata. Next base: position 218,733 of record JAWNPS010000200.1, on the reverse strand, counting down.
AATATTTATATTAAAATATTTATATTAAATGTCATAAATAATACATTTGCATCTATTGTAAATACTAAATTGTTTTGCATTTAAATGTTGCTTAATTTTTAAGTATTTGCTTTCAGAATATACATTTATATCTTTGCATCTAACAGTCACTAACTGAGTACTAGCTAAACCCATTCTAAATACACACAATTTCCATAATAATTATTATCAGATCTCGAGTTTGCAATTGTTTTAGCCAACAACTAATAATATACTAAAGCTATAAACCAAATTGCCACTAATATGCCAGATATATATCTGACTAATGTCAGCTATATGCTAATAATAAACATATATGCATGTGTATCTTTATATATCACAATGACAGAGGCGTGGCATTGTTGGGCGTTCGATAATCATGGCACGCCATTTTGAATGTCACGTTTAACTATAGCATGTATCTATCAGATACATATATATTTATATAAATATATATATATTTATATAGATGTATAGCTTACGTGTGGCACTGCAAGTGATTCCTCCTGTCGATTTATGTATGTTATGTTTAGGAAATGTGATTACTATAATACTAAAATACTATAGTATTGTATAATGGTTAAAGTGTTCCTCAGTGTTGTCTGTGATGACGTGACTGAAAATTGCATTCTAACGATGTTGGTTAAAATCCAGTTTACATGGTCGTTAGCTCTGCCACTTTTCCATTTTCCATTTCCCATTTCCACTGTTGGTATTTTCAACTCTATTACAACAATTTCCACTTCCATTTTCTATTGTAATTATACAAATTTATGCTAAGTATAATGCTACTTACTTATGTGTGCGTGTGTTTATGTGTGCATGTGATTTTTGGCACCCTCTTGAGTCGAATATTAAGTATACGTCTAGTTGAACTAATTTGTTTTGACTGCCTGCCGCCGCCCGCTTCCTTTAGGCCCGCATGTTTATACTGTTATCTGTCAAATCAACTGTCAACTCAGAGAGTGCCATCATACAGATCTGCCATTTGTTGTCGTTAATGTTGATTGTTGCTTATGTTGTTGTTGTTGTGCGTTCTGCTTGCTGTTTGTTGTATGCTGTTTGTTGTGCGTTTTGTGGTTCACGGTTCGGTGGGCAAAAGTCTTTGGCTGCCATTGCGGCTGCCTTTTGTCAAGTGGGAAAAGTTTTCAGTGCGAGTAATTAAATTGTAATTAGGGCTGCATCCGTTGGCTCTTCAGCTTTACAGCTCTACAGCTCTTCAGTTGCTCAGTTGTTCAATTCTTCAGTTGCTCAGTTCTTCATTGTTGGTCTCTTTGTGCCGCTGTGCGTTCAATAATTTAACTGTCTGTGCCAATTGTCTTGGGCGTTTTATCAACCAGCAACGACAGCAACAAATAGCAGCAAACTACAGGAACAACCCGTGCCCATCCCTATGCCCCTCCCATCACAATCTTGCCGCTCCCTTTACACTCTCCACACTGTTTCCTCCATTTTCCATTAACATACCCTGTAGTTTCAACTTGTAGACTTCATACATTTACTTTAGTTGATACAATTTCGGAACAAACTTTCAGATTTTAACGAAATGCATATCAATTTCAGACCAAAATAGCACAATTAATGACATTATATTTAAACAGTCTTTTACAAAAAGTTATATATACATTTTTTTTTAATATTTTTTTTTATAAATATATACTTCAATCCTTTTAGATTGGTTTAAAAAATTAATTTAAAATAAAGAAAAAAAATTTTTTTCTTATATAAAGTGGTTGTATAGTCCAGATGTGTTGTCCACATTTTAATCTCAGTTTTATAAGTGTGTGTTATAAATAAAACATTTTTCTATCAGTAAACATTTTTTAGTAGTAATTTAAAAAAAAATTACAGGTTGTCTGCTAGTTGATTAGAATTAAGCTATTAATTATATTAAATGTATGACATTGTATTCCAAACAATACTGTCCTTTCAAGATGTCCAAACAATTTTGACGATTCTGCATTTCTTTAACAACAATTATTTTCGTAATGTATAGGGTATTTGGTGTTCGACTGGGCTAGTTAACTTTTCGTTATTTTTTTCCGCAGTGCATTTTACTGTTCCCCAATTCTCTGAAATACTTTTTTAAACATTTGCTGTTCAGCTGCCTGGCTAGGGTATTAGCTAGTCAATCATTCCCTTTCAGTTCCTTTCCATTTATTTAATTTGACGAGCCCTAACGACAATTTCATTGTTCAAATCGCTTCAACTTTTCAGCCATTTTCAGTGTAATTGCAAGAACAATGTGTATGAATTAAGCTTGGTTTGTGGGGTGTTATTATGTTGTAAGTAAGTAGTTGTCACACACTCACCCATTCACACACACACACACACACACATGCACTGACTAGTGTGAGACTCCTGCTAATTACCAAGTTATAAGCAGGCAAACGGAAGTGAAAAGTATCCGCGAGATACTTTTGCCCAGTTGAGAATGGCGGCGTTGAGTGCTTTTGATCAACTTCTAATTAACAAAAGAGCTGCACAAAGTGCAACAATAAATTGTTGCAACGCTGTGTTGCACAACCGGATGGATGGATTGTTGGATGGATGGATGCCTTGGGAAAATAATTTATCCAAAAACGTGGCGCTTAAATATCAGCTACAGATCATAAACATAATCATAAACATAATCATATTTGGTTGCTGCAAGTGAATGGCAGTAGCTGCTGCACAAGTAAGCTGATTAGATGGCAATACAGAGCAGACAGGCAGACAAACAGACAGTGAGACACTCAGACACTCAGACTGTTGGACAGAGACGATCTGTGGCAGATGCAACGATTTGTGGCAGTACGTGCTGCGCGTAAATTCAATTTCAGTAGCCGCGTTTTTTATGCAACTCACACGAAACACAATTGAGTCTGGAGTCTGATGGATTACAGACTGAATCATTGAATCACTGGATCGTTGGTTGGGTTCGTTTGTAGTATTATGGTTATGGGTCTTAACGAGAAATCAACGCCGCTAAGCAAATTATGCCGAACGATACGCATGCGCCAGAGTCATCAGTGAATTCAGCGCTGATCAGTGCCAAGATATTGGGAAAGAGGCAGAGACAAAGACAGAGACAGAGGCAAGAGACAGCGAAACAAAGCAGTGAGGCAATCAATGTGTGGAACAGACAGACGGACGGACAGACGCTCGAATGGTAATGGTAATGGCTAAAATTGATTTAGCCACCTCGGGGGCAGCCTGACCTTACTACTGTTTTTACGCTTTAAGCAGAATCTCATCAAGACATAATGACAACAATTGATCAATCCGTGCCGAGTGCGGATCACTGTAGCCACAAGAGAGAGAGAGATGGCAGATAGAGAGAGAGAGGAACATTGGCCAATATCGAATCAGTTTATATTTAAATGTAATTTACTTGCGGTTGCTTCATCTTCTTCTACTTTAACTTCTACTTCACTTACCCTGCTCCTCATCAAAGTTTTTGGTGGATAGCTGAAAGAGCGCATCAAGTGGTGTATCTGTTGCCGCTCCCCCTCCTGCTCCTGCGCCCACTGCAGCCTTCTGGCTAGGCTCACTTGGAGTGCGCTTGGTTTTCTCCTCGTTTTCCCTGCTGGGTGTGCAGCAGTCGGTGCTGCCATTACTGCTGCTGGAGCGCTGCGAACGCTCCGAGCTGCCATCCTCGGATGGTATGGGTATTATGGCGGGATCCATGCTCATCTGGCGCAACAGCTGCGCCTGGAAGTGTTCCTGCAGCTGCCGCTGATAGTCCCAGGCCAGACGCTGCTCATAGCTGTGCAGCAGCGCAGGCGGTAGAAACGGATGCAGTCCATGTGGCAGCAATGGAGCTGCTCCCACTGCAGCAGCAGGCACTGTAGTCACTGCTGGCACCTGCAGACGCTCCTGTAGCGATACAGTGGCTGTTGTGGGTACAGTGGGTGTGCGATCCTCGGTTCGACCCAAGATGTCCGCAATGGAGAAACTCTTGATACGCTCCCCCGGCGTGGGTTGGCTGCACTTACTGCCCTGCCCACCGCCCTGCAGCGAAACAGGGCTACGCAGCAGACGTAAGCGTTTTATGTTGAGCGGCCTTACGGCCATCGGTGGTGGACTGGGCGAACCCACGGAGATCTCGGACACGGCCGGACTGCTGCAGCTGCGTGAGGCAATCATGGCCACGGGACTCGGTGTGCGTTGTGGCATTTGGTTAGCAATTTATTTGTAGACTATCAACTCCAATTAATGTATTATTTTATTGCATTTTGATAAACATTCACAAACAATCAAACTTTCGTTTCGTAGCTGGTCCAAAAAACGCGTCGGCAAAAACGCGAACTGCGGATAGCGGATAGCTTAACGTGCAACGTTCAACATTCAACATTCAACACAACAACCGCCGAGCGTTGTGGACTCTCTGCTTCGTCATTTGCTCTCTGCTCATAAAAATGGCTTTGGCTCTCTTTCTCACTCTCGCCCTCTCTCACTCTCTCTCTTTCTTTCTTCAACTAGGTCTCTTGCTCTCTCTCACTCTCTTGACTCTTGGCGCTCAGTTGTTGGCGTTCTTGCAACCGGTTTGGAGCGCCCAAAAAAAACTTGTTTCATGACGTCACAACTGCAGCTGCGCAGTCCACCTTCTAATTGGAATTGTGCCGTCTCGTTTCGTCTGCCGCTTCAGAGGCGTGCTTTGGCATTGAACCAATCAGAGCACAGCACATTCCCCCTGCCTCTCTAGCAACCCCCTTCACAACAGTCTAGGCGGCTGTCAACGCGCGAACGTCATCAATTTGTACAATTTGACATGCGTTTGCTCTCTCCCCAAACTGGCTCTCTTTATGTGACTGAGGCAGAGAGGGAGAAAGAGAGACAGAGAAAGAGAGAGAGAGAGAGAGTGATTGTCTCTGTCTGTGCTGTGCCCTTTCAGTCGATCGCTTTTTTGTTTGTTGGTGTGAGGCCGCCTTTCCACGCGGCTGACTGTGTTAATTATCGTAATTGCTAGTGCAGTTTCTGTCCTCTTTTATCTCTCTCCACTCTCCAGACACTCTTTACTCTCTCGCTCTCCCTTTCCCTCTCCGTTTCCCTCTCTTCCTCTTGCTCTCTGCAAATGGCCCAGCTGCTCGCTGGCGCACTCAATTGTCATCAATAATGATGTCTAGTTTTCAGACTCTTCTTCTTTTTCTTGTACCGCTTTTTTTATTTTTGTTTTCTTCATTTCGTTTTGTTTCAGTTTTTGGTTTCGTTTCTCGTTTGCCATTTCGCCTTTGTGCGCCGTCTATTTTCGCCGCTGATGTATTCGCTGACTGCGGCAATTTGCTAAAACAAAAGCGTCTTTAAAATCAACTTTGGGAAGGTGTCCCCTTCGACGCTGACTTCGACGCCGGCTGCGCAGTTGCGTCGCGTCGCGTCGTTTTCATTGCCCCATTCTCATTCTTATGGCAAGTAGTACCATGTATATATGTACATATGTATGTAGGTTCTATGGTAGTATTAGTGTGTCTTCATATTGGCACACATCCGTTTGTTTACTAGACCTAGTCCGTACACTTCAAAATAGTACAGTGGTCTATTAAGTTTATAAGAAAAAAAATAACCTTTGTGTATGTAACATGCAGTTGGAGGCATCATCGAATCTATTGCATGATGTTATGTTTATATTCCTGATCAGCATCAACAGCCAAGTTGATCTTCGTCTGTCATTATAAGCCTCTAGATCTCAGAAACTATAAGAGCTAGAGCCATTAAACTTGGAATTGTAGTTTAGTTGTTGCTACAAGAAGATCAAATTTGTTTGGGATTTGTTCCAAGCCTATAAGAACTCAAAAAATTTGGTTTAAATATAAAAAAAAACTTTTTGCGTTTCAAGATATTTTCCAAATTTAGAAATTTTGATTAAATTATTAAATATTACAGTTTTACTTAAAATTAACCAAATTCTCAAATTATGCATTTGGAATTTTAAATTTTATCTAAAACAGTTTTTATTATAATCGTTCTACTGTATGTACAAACATTTATTATTAAATTTTCTAAACCTTTTTATTTTGAAAACATCTCATTAACCTTTTTGCGCTCCTTTTGTACTACCCACTTGAAATTGCTGCAGAACAAGTGCATGGTCTTTCACAGTCGTTTCGTTCGACTGATGCCATTCACAGTCGTTTTTTTAAGTTTTGTACTTACTGCACGCCAGCTGCCGCTGTCGCAGTCGTACTCCCTCTACCCCTCCCTGTCTAGCTTCTTCTGTCGCCTGTCCCTCTTATTCACTGCATTGCATTTAAATTGATTGCAGTAAATCACATTTACCATTTGCTTTTTCATATGTTTGTTTGTGTCTGTGTTTTTATTCAATTTCTGTTTCGTTGTTTGTCCTGGTTTTTCTTTTCGACATATCTTTTGCATGCAAATGTCTATTTAACTGCAATGCACTACCTCTCCCACTCCACCTCTCTTTCTCTCTGTGTCTCCCTCCATCCCTTTGTTATTCTCCCTACACGTTTTGAGTTAAGTGAAATGATGCAACTGTTGAACCGGAATCGATAATACATTTTATACCCTTACTAGTTACTAGCTAGTTAGTTAGTTAAACTATGTTATCGTTTATGCTCAACAGAAAAATAATGAGTTCCTTAGTGGTAAGGGTACAACAACGAAACCCTGTATACCAGGTTACACTGACTAAAAATTGTCAATTAATTTTTTTTGCATTTTTTAGGTTAAATAATCGTAAACTTCCAGGACACATCACTGATGGGAAACTTATTATGTTTGCCAATGGTTCAGGACTTTATCATATATAAATATTTTATAGTATTTTAAATCTGATGCATATGTGCGGCATTTAGAACGAAAATTTATTAAAAATATTGTCAAAAGTTTGGATATAAGATATTAATCTCAACAGATATTTAATCATTGGAAAACTAAAAAGAATTATTTAACTAATGAAATAATTGGGAATAAATTTGTTTTCTAGATTGATACATTTTAAAATTTATATATGTATCTTAATATAACAAATGTTGAGCTTAACTTTTTAGCCTTTTTTAAAAATCTCACGCACAAATGTATCTTGAAATATTTCAACCCAACTGACTTATTGTACAGATTACTACTTTAATTCAAGATTTCATATAATTTAGCAGTGAGAAAAAAAATCTGTAGAAAATCCTCATTCAGTGAGAAAATTTGTTTTTCTATAGAGGGTAACAAATTTGAATAAAATAATTTGTGAAATGTTTTTTAGGGACACAATATGTAGGGCAATTTTATTATATTATGTTGATTCAATTTTAGTGTTATTGACCGGCATTTACCGCTAGTTTCTTCACTGTTTCATGCAAGAAATATGGCCGTGAGCCTTGATTAATGTGCTGCACTTGACTGACTTGAATGCTATCATGTTGTGTTTTGTTTCAATTTAGGAAATTAGGCACATAGCAACTCGTCAGTTTGTCAGAGTATAGTACATGATAGCTACTACGAGTAGACGAGTATACTTTTATATGTATATATTCGTATTCGTATTCGTATTCAAAATCAATTACAAAATGCCACTTAATTGGGCGCCTCAATAGACGCGACACGCCCTGTCAATCATAATTAGCGCGCGCCCCTAGCAAACACTCGTACTTGATTCAGAGTCGATTCACATGGCACTCACTCGACACTCATTCGAGCGAGCATTCGACGCGCCTCTCTAATTCTGCAAATTCATAAGCCAAATGTATCGGTATCCTTTTCATTAGTCAGCACAAGATGGCCGATGCCGAGTGTTCATTAAAACCTCATAAATAGCTAAAGTGTTTATTGTCACACGCAGCACACACACACATCATACCCTACAGCTGGCAATTCCAAATCCCCAGAGACAGACAACTCCTGAGAGAGCGAAAAAGAGGCCTCTTCACATAGCATATTTGTATACAATATCATTGGTTTTGGTGCGCGTTGAATGGTTATGGTTATGGTTAGGAGCGGGGCATTGTTATGGGGTATAGACGTATACATATATAGGGAGCACGAGTGTCACTTGGTAATAAAGTCATTGGCATTGTCGTTGTTGCCAAATTTGTCACGCCCCTTGGCGGGCACGGCTGCCGGCAATGCATTAATGTCGCCTTTTGTTTAGCTACGGCTCTGACTCCGTTTCTGACTCCGATTCCGATTCCGACCCCGGCTACGTCTGTGTTGTGTTGATGAAGCTGTGCCATGTAGTTGTCAACATTGAACATGCATTATCACAAGCGATCCCAACTTTAAAACCGGCCCAAAAACCAGGCTGAAATGCATGCCAATTAATGACAGCCCTCTGCTGTTGATGAGCTGTTTTGCAGCACTGCACAGTGGCACAAAACTTAAATTTTTTAGATATAAATATAAAATACATAACTAGTGACCCAATAGTTTTGGTAAATTGACAATAATTCATATCAACCTACTAAAAACACTAATTTTACCGACTTTCGTCGTTGTATTTATATTAATAAATTACGGTTCGCGCGTTAACAAGCCCGTGCTTGGTGTCGTATGGGCCACTTGAAAGTACTGCGTTTAGTACTACTTCAACGTCCAAATATATTAGGATTTAGAGTAAAAACTACAACTTACTTAATTATTTTTGAACCAGTTTTCTTAAGGAACGAAAGGAAAGTGTTTTAGAAGACTATAAGAAATAACATTACCAAATTTAGTGAACATAATGCGCGAAGATGAACTTTAATTTAGAATTTAAGAAAGTACTTAATAACTGTGAACACGCTAGTGACGAAAGCACACAAGTACTGCGAAGTGTGCTGGCACGGCGGCCACTGACTAATACCAGCACTATTAGCTATTCTCGAAAATCACATCATATCGATCTGCAGGTATTGCAAGTAGATTAAACTCCACGAATTCAGATTTTAAATCTGTCAAGTATTTTTCGACAATTTATTTGATAAGTTGAATATCAGCTTTTGTCACTAGATAGATACCTAGTTAAGAGGTTTTTAATGCGATTTACTAGTTTCGAGAAAGTAAAATTTTGAATTTATCCCTAAAAATCCTATATTTATTCCATAGTGAGCTGTGGTCAAAAACTGTGACGAATCCGCTTATGAGTGTCAAGAAGCTGGACCGTCTGAAGAAGCGTTTCTCCGATCTGCACACCTGTATCTGTAGCTGGTACTATAGCATTATGCAGATTTAGACCACAAACCGAAAACGTTTAACTTCCATTTGATGTCATACTACAAAACATATATAAATATATATATACATACATGTATCGTGAAACGATTGCGATACTTTGTGACAATAATATCTCTTAAGTCATAAGTAGAGCAGAAAGCCGCAAGAATAAAATAACATGAAATGACAACAGTGTAACAACAATTTAGAAGTAGTTTTATTATATGTTTTTGTTCTTCTTTTTTTAGGTTTTACCGCATTCTATAATGATCGTTTATGCAGACGAGAGAGAGAGAGAGAGAGAGACAGTGAAGAAGAACAAAAAGATACAGAAAAGTGCCCCTTGAGGGCAAGAAGCGGCGGTTTGTCTGGTTCAAATGGCAATTTGTATATCTTTGTGATAAATCAAAATATTATCAATAATAAAATCGGTAGCTGTTTGCCCTTTGGGAGCATTTGAGGTGGACCTTTTTTTCATGTCTTGTGGTCAAGCAAAGAATTTCAAAACCGAGAAACTGAAACACGTAAAGAAAAAGTCATTTCTGAGTGCTCGTCTTTAATTTGTATGCAAATTGAAGTTGAAGTTGAATCGGTGATGAAGCTTAATGCGTTCGTGTGTGTGTGTGTACGTTTGAGTGTCTCATACTTAAGTGACAGACATTAACACTTTTTTAGTTGGAGCTGTGAAACTTTTGATTTTCACAAAATTTCAATATATGTTCAGGTCTCTCTTCTTATCGATGATATAGCATATGGTATGGCGTCAACGTCAATTCATTGCCGTCAAACGAATTAAGTGGCCATAACGACTTTGGAATCCCCACATATACCGTATATATGTATATGTACGATATACGATATACATATAGATGAGGGCCCCGAAGGGATCTCAACGTGTGTGTTCTGCACGAGCAGCAGCTAATTGGATGATGGAAAGATGGGATCGATGGATAGATGCGGCTTTGTTGTCTGATCTTCTAAATTCCTATATCTAAGCTTAGTTAAAGCTGCTGCTTGAAAAAAGTTTGAAAACGTTTTTTGAATGAAAATATCGTTTGATTGGTAACAATTGTTCTATATTTAATGTTTACCTTTCATAATTTACAACTTCATTAAGTTTTGGTAGTTTAAGATCGTAACGAATCAGTAGATTTCATTCATGAATCCAACAAATTTTGATTGTAGGCATAGAAATGCGCCGAATCATCGGTTGAATCAACTTGATGAATGAAAATGAATGAAACAAATTGCTTTCAGTGCGCTTATGTTAGCTTGCCATTTTCTGCTGTATCACTTCCATTTCCATTTTCTGCTGCACATTATCCTTTTGGCCGCACACAGACACACACACAAACTCACATATGTACAGAGGCAGCAAAAGTCCCTGAGCAGCATTTTTTTTTTTTTTTTGGTATGAAAGAGGCCCGAGGTGTCGGCTGTAAGCTAATTGGAAGCATGTTCAAAGGCACCGCCACCAAATTAAGTATGAGTTACCAATTTAGCTTTTATATCTCTATCGCACACACAAACACACACAGAGACAGAGAGAGTTATGTAGAGAGTGAGAGAGAGAGAGAGAGAGCGGGACTTGTTCTCAAACGTAGACTACAGTCAAGATATTCTCTGACTTTGCGGATGCGCTGATCGTCGCTTTGGGGGGCAACATTTATATTCTCTCTCTCTATCTTTCGCTCGCTCTCTTAACTGGTTTGCTTTGGCCTCACACAACAATGTTGTAATTGCAGTCCTTTGATTGCATTTGTGTGCCAAGCTGAATTGTTTACATTTATCATAATCAGCACTGTTCAAAAGTTGTCTGTAAGCGCCGCGAGCGCAACTTTTCTTTTGGCAACGGCGCCAGTTAACCTGGAACTTGCCACATGGAACTGGTAGTGCAACCAGGAACGGAGATTGGTACTTGGCCTGGCAATTGAACTGGCTGGAAGGAATGATGTAGGTCGACCAAAAGGGCAGCACTTGATCGTGCGAGTTGCATTCATCTCTCTGACGGGAGCATAATTGCTGACAATCTGACTGAGCAGGAAATACGCAAAGGTCTTTAACAAGCCAAAAAGGAAACATCCGACAAAGTAGATAAGAGAGAGGGAGAGGGAGAGAGAGAGTAAAAGAGAGAACACATATAGACATTTAAACGGTAGACGTATTAAGGAACAGTATAAGGACACTTCCCATCAGTTAACACAATTGCTGCTTCCGCTTATATCTTGAATCACACAACCCTCTCGCGCCATCTATGCTAAATTTCTCAATTTTCTGCACTGCTCAAAAACAATTGCATTGGAAATTGATCGATTGAGCAAGTGCTCTGTAGAGCTGAAATATTTATATTTAACAATTATGTTAAAAAATTGTCACAAAACTAAAGCAATTAACTTATAAATAACATATGTCCGTAACTCATACACTATTTTATGGTATATCTCGTATTCTGTGAGTTATGTTTCCTATGTTTCTGCACTGCTCAAAAACAACAGAATCTGCAAATGATCTATTAGAACTAACTTCCATTGAGAGCTAACATATTTTTATTAAACAATTTTGTTTACAAACTAACTCAAAATAATAACAATTGACGTATAAATTTTAATTATCTTATATCTCGTATGTTTCATGCTAAATTTCTCAAATTTCTGCACTGCTCAAAAACAACAGCATTTGAAATTTGATCTATTAGAGCTAGCTTTTCTTGAGAGCATATGTAATTTAACAATTTTATTTACCGAGTACCTTAAAATAGTACCAATTTACGTTTGAATATATCAGCAACTCGTAATATACATATTTATTCAAGCTGTCTTATATTTTGTATGTTTATGCTAAATTTTTTAAATTTTTTGCACTGGTCAAAAACACGAACATCTGATATCTTTTGAGCAAAAATATTTATATTTAATATTTAATAATTTTGTTTTTATATCATACAAATAAATTGAATATATTAATAATTTACATATGAACATATCCGCAACCCATAAATTATTTTTTTAGAGCTGGTGTCTTGCATATTTAAAATAGTGCGCCTAATTTATAAATTAATAATTAATATACATAAGATTCACTAATAAGAAAAACGCATTAGTTAAAGCGGTTCGATATTTCGACATATTTTAAAAGCCTTGTAGATGTTTTATTATATTTGTCACGTTGTTTTTAACTCATTGGGAAAAGCATGACAGACCTTATAAAGTAAGTTATTGAACAATATCAAAAGCCGAGTCGATATAGCCCTTAGTCCGCTAGACTCTACTTATAGACTCTTTGTTTACAGGCTATCACATTAATAGATTAAGCCATTATATCATATAGCTTCCATTGGAAAAGTTGGAAACAATATAGAGTTTGATATGGACGTTTATCTGTTTATTGGACGATCTGAAATCAGGTCCAGTCGATTTTTATCACATAGGTAGCTACCAAATATACATATCTTGCAAATATTTAATAATAAGAAGAAAGTTTAGTTTTAATCGGAGCAAAAGCTGCAAAAACTTAATATGTACATGTATTTTGTATTTTTTTCGCTATCACATATGCTTTTGTTTAAGCTGCTTGGGTGACGTCAGCGTTGCAGTAGAGTTCAGTTTAAGTTTTTCGATATATTATAACGATCTTGATTATAATCCGATCTTAACGCGATTTTCAAATTACCTTGATATTATTCTAAACACATAAAAAGTTTAAAGACTATAAGTTAAGAACTACGTTAGTTAGAGGCATGCAAAATTTTCAATTTGCTTGTTTCTTATGGGCGAAGGGAACGTGGCATATTAAAAATTTTGATAACATTGTCTATATATTGCATTCTGGAACCTGCATGCCAAAATTTGTGTCTCTAATATGTGGTCGGTACTGACTAAAACGAATATTTTAACTCTTACCATCTCTAAGTTCCTTTCGTTCAATCTTATAGACAGACAGACAGACATGGCTATATCGACTAGGCTATTGATGCTGATCCAGAATATATGTATTTTATGCATACTTTAAACGTATAGATAATATTTTGATTACTCAAATATCTCAAACGAATTCATATTGACAAAAACCGAGTACTATATATCAGGTATATATAATTGTAAAATAAAACATAACCTTTCATTTCTCGGTTGGTCACAATCTCAGCTTTTTAAACTTTTGTTTAACAGTGTATATACATAAACTAACATTTAATTAATATGAGCAACAGAAATATATATAAAGAGAGAGAGAGAGAGATAGAGTTAGCTGCGCTCATTAGTCATTTATAGTTGATACGATGAATGAAATGAGTTTCGACATTTACGCATTTCTCACTAGTTGAATACTCTGGGTATAATTATAGCCAGGTTTTAGTTCAAACTGAACAGCTTTCGTCTGCTTTTCTATTTGTTTGTTTTCACGGAAGTGCTAAGAGATTTTCCCATAATTAGAGCTACGGTTTCAGCCTCAATTTGCGCGGCAAATTTCTCAGCTACTAAAACTAAATGCTACCGGTAATGGCCGGTAATTTGTGCCCATTTCTACACTCTTCCCCCCACTCTAACACTCAAATAAGTAGGTAACTCAGTACCTATTGCTGTCTCTGTTTGTCTAACTTAAGAGCCAATGGCTTGATTTCAATTAAACGGCTTCCAGTGCAAAACTTTCCCCGAGCACTTTCAAAACGCATTAATCACGCCCATCTCCCATCTCGCATCACACAGCTAACAGCTACCAGCTACCAGTTGGCAACTCTTCAAGTTCGAGTTCGAGTTTGAGTCTGAGTGGGATAGCGAAAGAGTTTCTTCTTTATCTTGGGGCATGCGTCGCATTGTCACACATTTGAAAATGAAAATAAATTGCTTTTAACTAAAAAGTTAACTCTAGTCAAGTCCAAATCGGATCTCATGCATATGCAATAGGGTTTTCCGTCTAGTTTACGAACTGTGAGAGACAATCGAATCGTTCGTTGGCGGTGCGATAAGCGCCAAATTAAACCGATCCCCAAAACCAAGTCGATCTTTAGCTTCCTCTCTACACACTTCTCTCCCATCATCATCATCAGCATCAGCATCAGCTGCTTCAGCTACTTCAATCGGTCGGCATCATTAGCAGCGGAATTGATAGCTTGATTATTCAAATTATTAACAAACGATCGGCGTACGGTTTGTGTGGAGTGTTTGTTGGCCAGGCCAAAAGCGACGATTGATGGCGCGCTTCAGTTTCGGAAAGTGCTCAGGTGCAGGTCACACAACCGATTCCAAGTCGAAGTCAAAACCAGCGTCCAAGTCAAACTGGAAGAGTTGATTTTGAGTTGAGAGTGAAAAATGTGTGTGCCGTCGGCGGCGTCCGATACCTTTGAACTTTACCGCAAACGGTAGCCAGCGCAAGCTTAGTCCGTCCATAACACTTGGAAATATTTGATAATATAGAAACGTATAAACCGACTCACGAATACCCTGTATGCAAAATATACACAACAAATTATATACTAATCGGTCAAGTCTTTTCTCAAATGTACAAGCTCAAACAACTGACAGATGACTTTTACACTGAAAAAATTGGTTACTTAAAAAAGATATTGATCTTTTTTATACATTTTATAAGATTGGTCAAATAAAACAGAAACATCCTTAAATCAGCACATCTTGATTTAAATACAATTTAAGTTCAGTACCAAATGTAATAATAAGGCTAAATACAAACATTATCTATCTTGATATAGAAAAAGCTATAACAAAAATATGTTATAATTTACCTACTTTTTAAATCCTGTATACCATTCTACATACCACCAAACAAATATTACAGGGTATATCAGAGCAATCAAATAAATATTGATTTAATTTAAGTAAAAGCTGATTGCATTTAACAACTGTTTAGTGTCTAGCAAGTGTGTCGTTTGAGCTTTGCAATGCAGGGTATAATGATTGCCTAAAAATTAATAAATATTGAAATAATTTAAGTAAATTTCATATGCAAATTGACGGCGTTCAGCTGCTTGCGAGCTGCAAAACGCGCTCGGGTTTAAACACTTGAAGCGTTTTTTTTTGTTTTTTTGTTTTTTGGTCTGTGGTCAACTTGTTTTTTTTTTGTTTTTGCCTCTTTGTTTTTGGCAAGTGATTAAATTAATAATTAATTAGTTTAAATTTTGAATAACGGTTGTAAATAATCATTAATAAAAATTAAAAAAGATTTCTTTTATTTTAAGAGCTTGTCGAGCTTCTGAACCCGATTCGCAGTCCCAAACAAAATATACGCCGCAAAGAATTTCAATCTGATATTCAAATTCAAATTCAAACAGAAATGCAAACGATTCCAAGAGTTACGGAGTGAAATGTGGATTGGTTAGAGAAATGGAATTATACATACATATAAACACACATACACATATGGAAGCTCTTTTAACTTGTTTCCCAAATGACCCGCGACTTCTGCGTTGTTTTGCTTAAATATGCTTAAATTTATTGGCAACAATTTGAATATGTTTGTTTGAACCATAAAATGGGTTAAAATGTGGATAATATTGCCGTGCTAATGGCCCACAGTCGACTCAGTGAGCTTGTCTTTTTATACCCTCTGAGGGGTATGTATATTGGGTTTGTCAGAAGTATGTAACAGGCAGAAGGAGGCGTTTCCGACCCCATAAAGTATATATATTCTTGATCAGCATCAACAGCCGAGTCGATATAGCCATGTCTGTCTGTCCGTCTGTCCGTCTGTCCGTCTGTCCCTCTGTCCGTCTGTCTGTCTGTCCGTATGAACGAAAGGATCTCAGAGATGGTAAGAGCTACAAGTTCAAACTTGATCACTATCGATCACATATTTAGTCAGTCAATACAAGTTTGTTTCCTTTTTTTTATGCCACGCCCCATTCGCCCACAATAACCGTAAAACCAGACATACCTCGGAAAAAATACAGGTTTTTTGCGCATATTTTGGTAACTATGGCACCTAGGGACACCAATTCTGGCATGCAGGTTGCTAGATGCAATATAAAGACAATGCCATCAACATTTTTTGGATGCCACGCCTCCCTCGCCCAAATAAAGTACAACTTTATTGAAAATTTACATGCTTGCGGATCACGTATTTCTAATCGTATAAGTTTATAACTTAGCATTTACTTGCAGACAAATAATATCAAACGATTGTGAAAATTTCATCAAAATCGGACTATAACTTAAAAAGTTTTTGACACAATGAAAATGGTTCCTTTTAAGCAAGGCATAGCCACGTGCATTGCACTGTGCGAGCGAGATAGACATACAAATATGTGTGCATGTTAAGTTCATGCAGCAGCTACTCCAATTGGAACTCATATAATTGGAAACGAAGCTCAGAGGGTATTACACGGTCGGCATGCCCGACTGACATTTCTTTCTTGTCTAAATATGTATTCCTTTAAATAAAGAATTTTGCTCAAAAATGTAGTAAACCTTCGATTTTCTTAAACGAAGTATGAATAACTAGATTAAAAACTGATTCATCTAACAATATTTGTACTGAAATACAAAAATTACAGGTTTATTTTTGACATAAGTACTTTATTTTAATAATTATTTCTACATTTAAGAATTTTTCCTAGAATTCATTGCTAATAGCATATTAAAACTAAAGTCAAGAATTTTAATTAATTAAAGTAGGAATTGTTTTCTGTAGAACAGCAGCTGTTAGAACTACGAAATCAAAGGAGTCTATAGAATTTGTCAGAGAAGGTTTGTGAATAATAAACCTGAACAAAGTATATATTATCTTGATCAGCATCAAAAGATGTCCGTCATCAACAGACATGTCAGTCTATAACTTCACCTACATATATCTCAGAGACACAGTAAGTTTATTTATATGTATCTAAAATTCAAGATATTTGTAAGATCATCTAAACCTAGCTTATTCAGTATAAGCAGGATACCATAATAATATACCTGAGAAAATGTATGTACAATTGAATAACTGAATCATATAGTACATTTCCTAAAAGTTTTAAAAATCAGCTCTTGGAGTATGATACTCTATTCTTAATAACAAAACCACCCAGTAGTATTATCCATAACCCGAATATACTCTAGTTGGAATCGGACAACAATATAGTTTCCATACAAATAATCGGTAGAGACCTGTGATTCAAATGTTTAACTTTTTGGATTTTAAAATATCTCAAGTTAATGTAATTAATGTTGCTTTAGAATTAGTTCCTAGTCACTAACAGTTGTATACTAGGTAAATATTATAATGATCGGATAGTTATAATGATATGGATACGCATTAATATTGTAAATGCAGCTTTATAAAAAGATATCACAGAATATATCGTCAAGTATCGATATACATAAATATGTACATAATTGCGAAACTGAAACGAAATCAAACCCATTTGACAATGAACTGATGCAAGTAAGTCTGTTCTAAAATCCAATCTCAAAACATATTTTTAATTCAAAACTATATGTAATTAATTTATTAAAACCAAATGTTTAGCATTTTTGAAATCTTATTTATTTTTTAGGAAAATGTGACAATGTTTGAAAATATTGAATACTCTTTGAACATACTTTTGGTGGCTCTGAAAAGAGCCGATTTTTGTTTTTAATTCTTTAGTTGTGTCGAAGCTGGTGGGTTTTTTACTCAGTATCGTTGTTTGGCCATCATAGACCTTAGTCCGGGTTTTTGTCTCTGGCCTTCGGACATGTTCTTGCATGTCGCTTTCACACGGCCTTAGTTCTTGGTTGTGTCGTATGTCGCTTGGCTTTGCATGCTGTATGCATTTTGTGCCTTTGCCAACATTTATTTGATGCTCTGTCTTTGTCTCTCTCTTAATCTCTCTCGCTGTCTCTCTCTCTCTCTCGTTCCGGTTGCTACAAGTGCGGGGGCAGCTCAAGGGGGGCCTCCAGTGCACTGTGGCTCCAAAATTAAACAAAATGCACAACTCGTCTCGCAGTCGTTGTTTGATGATAATGTCGTCCTCAATACTTTGTTCACTTTCTGTACCATTCATCAGGTTTCGCATGCGCTGTACGCATCCCGCCGTCCACTCATTTGGGTGGCGTGCCCAGGACCTGCGCCGCCTGGGCAGCGGACACGGGGACGGGCACTGACATGGGCACGCCCACCATGCCGGCGGCGGCAGCAGCAGCAGCCAGTCCCACCATGTCGGCCTCATGCATGGGTTTCTTCTTGAGAATGCTGAGATCGTTGACATTCTCCAGGAAGGACTTGTGGGCCGAAAAGACTTTGACGCTATCGAAGTCCTTCTTCAACTCCTCAATGTCACGCTTCTGCTTGGCCCGACGATTCTGGAACCAGGTAATCACCTGGGCATTGGATAATCCCAGTGAGGCGGCGATTTCATCACGATCCGCTGGCGATAGATACTTCTGATAGAGAAAGCGTTTCTCCAGCTCAAAGATCTGATGATTGGTGAATGCGGTGCGTGATTTGCGTTTCTTCTTGGGTTGTGGTCGGTTCGAGAATATATCCAAATGTGATTTATCTGCAAGATAGACGAGGAGAGAGAGAGGGGAGATGGTTAGAGCCAATTGAAACCGGTTGGAACGGAATACACAAGTGTTAACAAGCAAAGTTGTAAGTCGCATTTGAAAATACTTTGTAATTGCTTTGAGCAACAGTTAATTAAATCGTTTAGATTTATAAACTTAAATGATTTAATTGCAAGCGCTTTCCTTAGAATATTTCAACTCACTCATATTAATTAAGTTTTGATTAATTGCTTTGACTACAAGTTGTGGGCGTCAAACGGACTTTGGCTAAATGCATTTGTCTTGTTTGCCATTTGATTTATAATTATTATTGACACCCACAAATCAGTCAATAATGTTAACGATCAATTGAAAACAATACAGAATGCTTCCTAAACGAAGGGTAGTGGGGGTGGGAGAGAGAGAGGGAACTCTATTCCAAGCTTATTTATGATTGCCTACAAAATATGCATAATGTTTCTATATAGTTTATATAGTGGAACCGGTTTGGATCGGAGCACTTCACGCCCATGCCGATTGCTTGTCAAACAAACTAGCCAGGCATTAAATACTAATTAAACGCTTTCAGCTGCGACTAAATTAGTAAACATATACATATAAATATCTATGGTTATTTGAAATGCAAAACGCATTAATTTGGCCATTTGTTGTTATCTCGAGCACGTTTTGTAACCCAAAACCCATTAGGCACTTGAGCCAGTGTGTGCCCCCAACAACAACAACAACAAATGTTTTAGTCTTTTTTCTGTTTTTTATCGTCTACTCATTAAGTAATTTCTGTGACTTATCTACCTAACCAACAAAGAGAGAGAGAGGGAAAGAAAGGGAAAGAGTGGAAGAAAGATGTAGCATTGCTGGCCACTTGGGTCCTTCTGGGTCTCAGGTGTCCACTTACAGGCCATGTCTGTGTGTTTTCTTTCCCTCATTAAGGGGTGGTTTGTTTTGGTTGCATTTGTCAAACTGTTTGGTGTACTGGGAAACCTATCCAACAATATGGTAAAATATGGCATGTCTTGAAATTTGAGTTCAACTCGACGGCGATTGCTTTCCAAGTACATACGATATGTGTGTAGTTAATGTTAACGTTCTTACGTTTTCATTTTGTGGCATTACCAAGAACTGAGCCAACTCAGCCAGACAGCGTGTCTGACAAAGAAAATTGGATAACTTTGCTCTAAGAACTGAATTTCTTAAGCAGAAATATTTCTGAAAATTGTATATTAATTGCAGTATAGCTGATAACATTAAGTTAATTATCTAAAATGTTATCTTTCGCTCTTTTTATCCCTTTTCCCAAGTGTCAATGATGTTAATGTGCTTCAAAATAGTCTTACACTGCCTGCCAAAAGTATGCGTACAAGTTTATCGTTACAGCTTGCAGTTGCTGACTGACAAACGACAGCCAAATGTTGTAAATACTTCGTACAACATTCGATAAATAGCCAAATGAATATGAGAACGAGTTCGAATACTCGAAACGAGTGTACACTGTACTGTCTAATATGCTTATGACTATCAGCTGCGACTTTGGGGGCATGTCAGCAGCAGCCAACACAGTAATTTAACCAAATGGAAACGGCATGTTAATTGTATACAAATAAAAAACGAAAAGCAAAAAACAAATAAAAAACGAAAACGAAAACTAAAAAAAAACTCTATTAGGTAATGAACATGAGCCAAGTTGGCCGCTGGCTAATTGTTGCTAATCGTTGCAGAATCGACACGAATGCACAGAATACGCAGATACAATATAAGATACACAGATATACATATCTATGGATATAGTCATAGTTATGGCTAGCAATCGTTGTTGTTGTTGATGTTGTTTAGTTGCAGCTATTAAACAATAATTACCATGAAAACACAAAATGTTCAAGTTATAAACTGAGGGAGGGTTGCCATTAGAGTTGTAAGAAGCAGAAGTAGGCAGAAGGAAGGGGTAGTTCTCTCTGTCTCTGTCCCTCTGTCTATTTGTCTCTCTCTCTCTGTCTGTCTGACACTAAAACGCCCACTTAATGCTGCAAATGAGTGTAAACATCAACTGTGACAGATGCGGGTGTATTTCCAATGATATGGAAAATTGAAGTTATTAAGTAGGAAAGAATCGTTAAATAAACCGATATATATGCAATTGCATTTAATATTTAACTCTTATTTCGTGTAATGAGATAAATTTTAAAGAAAAAGAGAAAGAGAATCTTTAAGTCCTGAAAGTTTGCTAATCCCAAAGTTAAATATAGTATCTTAGGAAGCTCTTCCTACAGTTTATGTTTTAATTCTTTCATCATTAGGAAATACCCTTAATGTAATCTGCGATACAACTAAATGAAATTCACTCCTTCATTATAAAAGACAATGATGGCTAGCCTACAACATAAGAATATTTTTAATCATTTTATATATATATATATATATATATATATATATATAATTCAGAAAGTATATAAATTTCCTTATATAACCAATATATTATCGATTTATTAATTTGTTTCCAACTTTGAACTAGCTTATAAACTCATTCTAAAGTCTGATTTATCAAACATTTTTTATATGCTAACCGCTCTCCAAAAATTTCAGAAGCTATCCATTCTATATAACAACCAAAATGCTTAAAATGCTTCTATTTATAAATATATTTTAAATATATTATTTACTCGTTTAGCTGTAATTTGTTTTGGTTTTTCGATCATTTTGGGGTTTTTGGCACATGCCGACAATTAATTGAAAGACAAAAGCTAAAAATTAGTTAGAAACGGAAATGGATATGGGATAAACTGATGATCGTTCATTTCAATTAGGCAAATGCTTGTGTTCGTAGTCGAATTGGTATTCGTTTTTGTATTCGTCTTTGTATTTTGTATTCACTAAATAAAAATTGCTTGAAAATTAATGGGTTGCTGTTACTCGCATTTGAATTAGCGTTCATGATTGAACATTCATTCATTCATTCAATCCAATTCATTTCAATTTCGAAAACAATGCCAAATATTGAGACATTTGTCAATGGTACATTTATATATACATATATATATATATATATATATATATATATGCTAATCGATCGATTGATTGCTGATTAAAAGCAATTTATGGGGCTACAAAATAAGAGCTGAACTATCATGTGAATCGAGAACCATGAACTAGACAGTAAAGAACAGGAACAATACGGGATTCCTAGCAGAAATCAATTTAAACCGATATCAGAAATACGATAATCTAATCTTAATCTTCCAACAAATATATTTAATTCTATTAGAATTTTCGTGATTTAACCAAATAGGTTAATTTGTAGCCCTACTTAAGTACTTTTTTTCTCAGTGTAGAAAGATATTTACCTTGTGACTCGTCAAAGTCCTTGGTGGTCATCTGGAAGAGGGCATCCAGTGGAGTGCCATTTGCCTTGGCCTTTGCCTCGGCAGCGGCAACGGCAGCAGCATTACTGGCATTACCCGCTGACTGAGCAGCATCCGATCCGGCAGAGCCATGACGCTCCCGCTCCGCCGCTGCTGCTTGGGCAGAGGACTGCGGACTGTGGCTGCGACGTGAGGCAGAACCGGCAGCGGCAGCAGCAGCAGCCGAATCACGTGCTATTTCCGGAGAGCAGCAATCGCTGGCAGCGGAACTGGAACGATCCGAGCCACTCTCGGAGGGAATAATGTCCATGCCCATGTGACGCAGCAGCTGGGCCTGGGCATTGAAGTGTTCCTGCAGCTGACGATGGTAGTCCAGGGCCAGACGCTGCTCGTAGTGCAGCAGGGCGGAGGGAATGAAGGGACGCACGGGCATGGGACCCAGCAGATGATCCCAGGGACGCACAATCTGTGCACCGGGCAGCAGCATGGCCGCCGCTGCCGCCGGATGCATGTCTAGGGGCTCACTGCGAGGCTGCAGCAGTCCAGCAGCTGGGCGGGCAGCAGGAGGGGCCAGCAGTGTGGCAGTGGGTGGGGGTGAGCTGGAGCTACAACGCTGCTTCTCCGAGTGGCCCAAAATGTCGGCAATGGAGAAACTCTTCACTCCCTCAATGGCCGACTTTGTGGTGCTGGTTAGTGGTGGAGCCGCTGCTGGAGCTGGTGGACTGGGTGTTTGTTCCCTTGGCTCCGAGGAGGAGGAGGACATGCGCAGACGCTTCAGTGGCTGGAAATAATCCTCGGGCAGAGTGCCGACGGCGCTGCGGGTTAGGCCAGCGGCAGCGGCGGCAGCTGCAGCGGCAGCATGTTGTTGCATCAGCAACTGCTGCTGCTGGAGCAGATCGATGGTGCCGCCACGTGGATGATGCAGCTGGACGTGGTGTTGTGCCGGCAGAGGGCTGGGTGCGCCTCCGACGGATATCTCGGATTCGGCAGGACTGGCCGGTCGCATTGTGGGCGGACAGAGCATTTAAAAACTGGCTAAGATAACTGGGCTAATCACACACACACTGACACAGACACAGACACGGATACACAACTTGTCACTTGGCTTTCGTTGAAAGCACTGAACAATCTGCTTTGATTTGTTGCCAATGTCAAGAAACTTTACACTTAAGTTTATAAATTTTGTTGTTGCGTTTTGGTTAATACTCGCAAGTACGTTTGTATGTGTACACTGTACACAGTACACAGTACACAATGATTTCAATAAGTGACGTGCAACGCGCAACGATAAACGATGAACGATGAACGACGCTGATCCAATAGGAGGACCTCTCAACTCGACGTTTCACAGTCAACTGTTCGAAACTAGATTGAAGATTGGTTTGCTAACTAGACACGTCGATATTTCTTCAGTTCTTTTGCTGCCCGCTCCGCTGCTCTCCGCTCTGCTCACATCACTCTGTTGTTTGCCTGCGTAAGTATGTGTGTGTGCATGTCGTCTCTTTAACATCGTTTGCTCTCTCGTCGCGTCTCGTCTCAGCGCGTCGTGTCTCGTTTGTCGGTGGTTAAACTCGGCAATCAAATCATAACTGCACACAACGAGCGAACGCGCGCTCTCTCTCTCTCGGCGAGAGCCAAGCCAAGCAAGCAACCAGTTTGGCATTGCGCGCCTGCGTTAGAGCGAGGCGACAACAAACTGTGCGCTCTCTCTTGCTCGCCAGCCAATCGGCTGGCCGGAAAGTGATGCCAACAAAAAATAGCAATGGTGGCGTATATGTAACGGTAATTATGGCGTTCATCATGCGCCACGCGTCAGAGCGAGCCAGCAATAGCGTAAAATGCTTTGTCTGAGTGCCACAAAACAGAGAGAAAAAGAGAAAAACAACAACAAGCCAACAGAAGAAAAAAAACCCCAACGCAAATGCGACGCTCCTCAGTTTGTAACGAGACTGTATTTAGTATTTGAGCCTCTGCAAAGTTTTCACAACTTCGGCAGCGACGCGACGCTACTAAGACTTCCTCCTCATCCTCCTCCTTATTCGGCCGTTTAGTTTCCCTTCTTTGCCACGAGCTTTAATGACGCATATAGACTACCAGCCATGCCCCCCTCCAATCCTAAAAACACTGTCGATCTTAATTGTCAAACGTTTGCAATTAATTTGTTGCAAGAAAAACGTTAAATTAATTTGAATGCTTCACACACAAAAAGAGACCATAAATTCCATACGAAAATAATTGAAAGAAGATTGTTGAATATTGCAATGAAATAATAAATTTGACAAAGCTGTCAATTTAAAACTACAAGTGGTTTTAAATAGTTTCGTTTGGGTGTTTTTTGACTGTCGCGTCGTTTTTTACATTTATTTGCAAACCTCTACCCAAATCAAATAAACTTTAAATAATATTTATCTAACTCTTGCTATTAGTTTTCTAGCACTTCCGAATCGTAGCTGTCCTGATACATGCTAAAGATTGCATTTCATCGAATAATAGACTCCAAATATATGATCCAAACAATTTAATTTAATCTCATAGAGCGGCCAAAAAGATTGCAGTTGCAAGAACAGTGACGTCACACTATGTTCTTTCGAGTTGTATTTGAATAAGTTGTTGGGTATTTTACACAACGATTAAAATTTAAAATCTATTTTATTTTATTCAAAAATTTTTATTTTAATATTACTATTGCAATTAGAATATATAATTTATAATATATTTTTCACTGCTATTAATCATAGGCAATAGACAGTAAAATATTTATATCTATTATATTATATATTAAATATTATTAAAATTCTTTGATTTTTTTATTCCAATACAAGTTTTGTTAAATCTTTTAAATATATTTTAAACAATTTTCAAGCGGCAAGCATGGTGATAACATTTAACAATTATATTTTCTTAAATCGTTTATACTCTCATTTGGCTTGTACACTGCACTCCTTCCAGCACTCATTTATTTATACAACTTTGTAGCAACTAAACTGTTTTGTGCCTTTGTTTTCGCTGCCATTGTTCAATTGTCGACACATTTTGTTTGGCTTAAACACATTGCTGGCCACTTACAGATATATACACACATATATTGTACATAGAAGCCCTCGACAAGCTGCTGGTAATCCTTTTAATTGAAACAAATGTACACTTAGAGTGCAACACCCAAAAAAATAAACAGAACAAAGCGCTCGATACAAAACAAAAAGAAGCAATAGAAAACATTCCAACAGAGCGATTACGATGGGCAGCAACAAAAGGCGTCAGGGCGTCTCAAAAGACAATGGGCCCAAAAGAAAAAAGGGTCTATTAAGAAACGGAATCGGAATCGAAATCGAATGTCGAAATTCGAAACCAATTGCCGTCGCTGCAGGATGCTAAATGAAAAAGGAATCGCCGTCGCAACGCTGGCAGCGACCACCAGCCGCTCGAGCGGAGCAGCGACGCAGGCAGCACGGCGGGCAGCGCTCGACTTTAGCAGCAGTGGGTCCCCGGTACCCGGGCAGACTGCCTTGCGGACTACCTGGCGGTCAGCGGTTTGGCTGCCGTTGCTGCCGTTGTTGATAAGGACTAATCACACAAATATTTGAGCATTGGGTTTGTGATTGAGTTTCGCCGCGGCTGCCAGCTACCAAACAAAGCGTCGGCGCGTTTGATTTACCAGTTTAGCGCTTCTGTATTGAACATAGTCTATAGACTATAGTCTATAGGTTTTTTATAATTCTAATTTCTTATTTCTTTCTTTCTTCTTGGCGGCTATTAGTGTATCTATTAGATACACACACGCATGCTGCGTGGGAAAGCCTGCGGTGTTAATTATGCCGGCAAAGTCCTTGAGCAAAGCCAATTTTTTGGGAAAATCCTTTTTGGGCAAGCAAAAGGAAAGCAAAGGAAAGGAAAGTCAATTTACACCTTACACCTGTGCCTGCGTGTTAGAGTGTGTAAGTGTGTGTGTGTGTTTGTGTAAACGTGTGTGGTTTCATTCACACGCTGATAAATTGTGAGTGCGGTGTGTTTCTGCGGTGAAAGTGGTGGCAAAAGGGTTCATTAATATTCAAATGGCGACGATTCAATTGATTTATCGCTCTCTTTGGATAATCGGAGCAGCTGCGGCACAAACAGTCGGCTATCAACTGATACTGTTATTGATAGTGGCGGAAATGCAGCAGCAAGCAGTCTGATACAATTTTCCATAATTTAGCTTTTGCTTATCGCCTGAGTAATCGCTCTAAACGATTTCCACTTTAGTTTTCATTTGGTTTTTCTTAAACGTAAAATTATGCGGCGCATTCTCAAAAGCAACGTTCCACGCCCACATCCAAATACTACTTTAGTTATAGCTGTATGCCTTTGGGGCATTTACTCCACGGTCATACCCAACCATAGTCCCAACCTGATGCAACACGATTCGACGCGACTTGACTTGTCTTGACTTGACTCTAATTGTCAATTAGCAAGCTTTCAACAGCAGCCAGTTACAGCTTATGGCTCGCAGAGTCACAGCTTCCATTTTTGATTTTCCACAGCTTTTCGTGGGAGCAGCCTGCCTGCCACACACAATTTGCATATGCCACTCCACAGCGTCACGTCACCTTGCCACACAAAACTACGACCCACGCTGCATTGACACATAACTGTCACTTCCACTTGAAGTTGATTTGAGGTGATTTCTGTGCCAGATTAACGTTCCACCTTCAACCGATCGCCTGACGTTTGGTAGCATATCCGAAATCACCTCCATAATACAATACATAATTATTTATTTCGATTATAATTATAAATTTATACGCTTGTGTTGAGCTACTTTATCATGTTTCCATTTGGGTGTGTATACGTATCTAATGGATTAGTATGATATACATTTTGAGTTAGTGCTGAAAGGTTTAATTTAAAAATTTACAACTTAAGGCATTTTAATTCATACAAGTGTGGTATTTTTATTAAATACCTTAAGTTGTTCTTGCAATATTTTAGCAATAAAAAATGCAAGATTTATTGTAAAGTTCACGACTTTAAAAATATAACTAATTTTAAATTTTGAAAAATGTTTAGAAACTTATTATTTGTATATACGAAAGGCATATTAGGGTTGTTTAAATTATGTAATAGACATCAGCAGCATTACCTGAGCTATTATAGCCCCGCCGATCTGTCTGTCTGACTGTGGTTCTGTCCATATGAATGTACATATCTCTGCCAAATTTAGTATGTAGACTCCACATTTAGTTGGTGTCTATTATAGAAAAATTAAAACTAATTGTAAATCTTGCTACCTTTTTAGATCATGTATTTCTTGTCTTATAGTTTTGACGAAGATTGTAACGCATTGAAGAAGGCGTTGAAGATCAGCATTAACAACCGAGTCAATATAACCATATCGGTCTGCCAGTCTGTTTCTAAGCGAACAAGTCCTGTCTATCAAGCAATTTTGAACAAATTCACCTAACATGGATTATCAATCCCCATATGCTAACCAAATTCCGTCCAAATCAAACTTCTTTATCATTTAACTGCCATTTAAACAATCAGATTCGCCTTAAAATATGAAATTTTGAAAACGTAAACTGTTAGTTCACCCACTGTTCTGCAGGGCGAGCCAAAGATAACTTTTCTTTCTTGTTTGAAAGTTACTACAAAGAAACAGAAAACTATATCGTAGATAACTTATCTTAAGATTTTCACTTTTTCTGTACCATTTCAAGTATTTATAAAGTTGATAAATATATTACAAAAATCTAAACTTGGAGCGACTGTATTTAACTAATTGCAGCGATTGTAATTATTTTAAAAAGCTATCGTAGGTAAGGTATGAGATTTTCACTTTTAGCTGGAATATTTGAAATTTTTAACCTTTTAGGAATACAAAGCAACTGTTAGAGAAAGTACAGAGCTTACACTTTTTGTTTTTATTTGTCTTGTGGCCGACAAAAACTAAAGAAAACTCATCAAAAAAGTAGTTAGACTTAAACCTAAAGACACAACGACCATTAAACATTGCCAATTTCACAGTAATCAGCAGCAGCGGCAACCAAAGCAGCAACAACATGGCCGACAAACAAAAGTCAGCTACAGACAAAAGACGGACAAAAGTTGGCAAAAGTAGCAAATCGAACTAAGCCGTTTAGGGCCACCCACATAGAGGGCCAAAACGAGTTTGTTGCAGCAGAAAAAGCAGCAGCAAAAGTCGCTGTCAAAGAGCAGGCAAAGAAAATCCGCTTTTAGCTTTCAGGTCAAGATTGGTAGCAGGCACTCGGCCACGCTAATCAAACGCTCCACAATGCCAGCTAAAAGCGAAAAACCTTAATACTAAAAACTATACAACAAAATAGTTTAAAAAAATAAACAACAACAGCGACAACAAATCAAACGCTTGCTGCAAATGGAAAGCACAACAAAAAGTGGAAAACAATGAACAAGCGAATGCTAATTAAAGCGATGCTCAAATTGAAATGTTAAACTTTGAGCTTGCCATACCCTGTAATATATGAAATCGAAGATTTATAGGGTTTTACAGACTATGTTTAGACAGCTAGTAGATTGTATATATAGTTAAATAATTTAATTTTCTCAATTGCATGTTGAATAAAGATATGGAATGGAAAATAAATAGTGGAATTCTATCAATATAGCTTTATAATAAAATTATTTAGTTTAATTAATTAAATTAATTATTTAAATAAATTTTGGTGTGGTTGTTCAAAATAAAAATAAATAGTAAATTAACAGAAAAATGTTTATTAACTAACCCAAAAAATAGAATAGTTAGATAGATTATGAATAATGGATTAATTATTAAAAATATTTATTATTAGTTGGCCCCAAATTTTTATTATTCGCTCAATTTTGTTTGTTTTGTTTTATTTTTGAGGCAAGAAACAGACAACATGGAATTTATATATTATTAAATTATTGCATATTCCGATAGTAAATCGAAGCAATGTTCTAAATGAAGAGAAATACATATGGTTAAATTTATGTTCTTTGGCTCACTATATTGTAAGCTACGAAGAACCGTTTACTTTTAAGAAGCTTTTCAAATAAACAGGGTATATTTTAGCCGCGAGTACAGTAGTAACATTAAATCCCTCAAGCATACCAAGAATTTGGGCAGTGCAAAGCGGCTCTAGTCAGTCTGGAAACTAGACTCAGAATCGATACTCAGCTGATCAAAGTGGTTTAACACAACATAGAGGTTATGTTGTGATATTGCTGCTGGGCTATATCAATATTGACCCATGATCCAGCTACTCACACGCTCCACTCCACTCCACGCCACTCCACACCAAGACGGCACATTTACATCTCTTGAGAACTTTGTTTAGATACTTTTTCGACTGAATGCCGCATACAAATATTTGTGTCCAAGGGTCTACAGAGTCTCGAGTCTAGAGTCTGGGGCCAAGTCTTAATTGAGTTAGTTGGCAAAGAGTTGCGCGTGGCCTGCGTTCGTTTTTTGACCGATGTGTGATAATTACACTAGCATCGATGCTGCGGCCACTTTGATGAGCCACAACAGTCAAAGGCCAAGACACCGGCACTGACTGAGATTTGTGGCAACTACTACAACTACAACATCCACTTCCACTTCAGCGGCATTTTCCCTTTGACTTCAAACACCGAGTTGGCCGTGTGCAAACAAACGGTTCAGTGGCATTTAGACTGTATTTCTTATGTTATACATATAGTCGTACGCTATGCATTTTTTCTTATTTTGTTTAACATTTTATTTTACATTTGGGCAGCGAGCGCTTGTTTAAATATTGAGACTTGTGTTTAACGTAATTAATGCAAGTGGCAATTACAGTAGCTAACCGACAATCGACCCATAGCGATATAATGCTCTTTTTTTTCTTTTTCTCTCTTTCTCCCTCTCTCTCTCTTTTTAGAAGCAAATGCAATCAGCATTTGCATGCAAAATACTCGTACACTAATTATATGGCTGCACATTGTTGTACTTAAGTATACTCTATAATATTCTCGATGGTAAACTGATCATATTAGCTTTCCAAGTAGCTAATGTTCACGATTTTGATTTTTGAGGGTTTCTTTTATTTAGAAAGCGAAGTAATGAAATGTTTATTAAATATCATTTCGATTATAAAACAAGTGAAAATATTAAACAGAATTAAATTTATACCTATTTTTAGTTAAAAGTAAGTATCAAGTACAAATTGCAATTTGAAGAGTTAAAAATATAAATTTTATCATCTTTAATAATCTAAATCTTATAAATTTTTTAGTTTTAAAGGGAAAAGTTTTTACTTCCAGATGTGATATACGATTGCTTTAATTTATGAGATGATACGTAAGATGTAAATCGTTAAAATATTTATGATTAAAAGGCAAACATTTACTTGTAGACATCATACAATTGATTAATTTAAGAAATGATGGGTGAAAGAAGTCATAATTTCAATAAAGAAACTTAAAATAAGTTAGTTCAATATGTTTGTTTAAAAAGTATGCATGTTTTCCATAGTCAGTTAAGAAATCTCATGTCTTATTGCGTTAGTTAACTATTTAACAAGAACTGTGTGATAAATTGTTAAGGCACCAAATAAAATGTAAAATTAAATATTTAATTTATAATTCAAAAGCTAAAAACTAAGAATTTATTAAAGCTGACACTTCTGCTAATAATACAAACAACTTTGAATTACATTTTTAAAATAAATTCAATTTTTAGCTATACTACTATATCAGTAAAATCTCTGCAGTCGACACTCAAGAGACCGAGGTTATACCCGGAAGATTATTTTAATTTTCATATAAGTTTGTATGGTCATCGAATTTACAGCGACAATCGGAAGAACGCTGTAATAGGAGTCAAATGTGTAATTTGTATGCTCAATATGAATACATACTTCAGAATGTTGTATCACCAAACTCGGAATAGAATTGTTACGCTTTAAAAAACCAAGTATGATATGAAGATATATATGATACGCTATTCAAATGATAGTAAAGAAAAAAGACAATTATCATAACAGATACAGATTATATGAATACATTTTATTTCTATTATTGAGATTAGTAGTAGTATTAAATTAAACAGTTTATGTAAAACCTTAAAATGATGTTTATTTAATATGATTATATTTCTGCTCTTTGCAAATATTGTTGAAATTTAAAAGTTGCAATTTGATAATAAACTCTTACAAAGTATCGTCTGAATGCAGCTTTTATCAAGTTCATTAAGTGCAACAATGTTAGAGTATCAAACGTTGTAAGCAGCACATTAGTCATGTTGTTGTTGTGGTTGATGTCGATGTTGTTGCTAAAAAGCCGACTCCATATGGCATGAGTAGAGACTGAGAGGAAGAGGGTACATTGGCATTGGCATTGGCGGCGCACGTATGAATATCAGAATCAACTACAATGCAGTTAAAAAGCGCATTTCAAACACCTCGCAGTCTCTGCGTTTCTCCCCACTACTCCCCGTTCTCCTTTGGTTCGCAGTTGCTTGTTTGGTGGTCCACAACGCCTCGAGTAAGCATTAAGAGCTGCCCAAGCTCTTGGCCCTGTCTCTGGCTGTGACTCTGACCATGGCCCTGGCCCCGGTCCCAAAGAACTCAGACCACATTACTTGATTGCCGCGCGCCGCTTGAGATGACGTTGCAGTTGCGAGTTAAGTTGAGTTGCGCTGAGGTTGAACTTGAGGTTGAGGCAGGAAGCGAGAAAGGAGGAAATGTAGTTGTTGTTGTTGTTCTTGTTGCTGCTCATTTTTTGCGCACCCATATGTGGAAACAACAATTCCTGTTGCAAAAGCAAACTGGCTTGCCCCGTGATGAAGCTGATGAGACTGAGGAAGCTGCAGCAAAGAACTTTGCAAGCTGGAATCTATTGCTCAGCTCAGAGTGTGTGTGTGAGAGAGAGAGAGAGTGTGTGTGTGTGTGTGTGTGAAGCTGAGCGCCATCTCGTTTAATGCCTTTAAGGCGTGACCATAGTATTTTATAATATGAACTGATCAAAGGATGCCGACACGTTTCAACTTTGCCGGCTAACCCAGAGACGACTCCAGTTTTGCACGCTGGCAAAAAGCTGAATATGTGTGTGTGAGTGAGTGTGTGTGTGTGGAGCATCCAGCGCCTTTTAAAAGCCAACTGGCTAGCAACTGCAACAATAACAAATTGACCAAATCGATTTGTTTGTTGGCTTCGCTTTTGCGCAGACTTCTACTTCTACTTCTACTTCAACTTTATCTTCTTGGCTCGTTTTTCTAGCTGCCTTTTCTTTAGCGGCATTTTCATTTAGCTTTATTGCTCATTAGCTGCATGAGTGTGAAAATGGCGAGTGCCAGTCTGTCGGGCATGGGCATGGGTATGGGCAAGAGTATAGTAAGTGGCATAAGAACCCCCAACCGGAAATGCTGGCATCTCGAACTTTTCAGTTTGGCGCATGCGACATGACTAAACATGTTTCGGGGCGGGCTAGCCCCCCTACCACTGCCACCTGCAACCTGCCACCGGACAGCAGCAGCATCAACAGGAAAGCGATGAGCACTCAACTGTACTTGAATTTATGACATTTTAATGTAAACAAATTAAATCTTTGCAGTCGAGTGGAAAACGAAACGTGCTCCCCTCGCAAGAGGGTTGCTACGAACAAGTGCGCGTGACAAATTCACAAGAGAGAGAGAGAGAGAGAGAGAGAGAGAGGAAGAGAGTAAAAGGGGAGTGTATACAACACAATATGCTCATCGATTAGTCCTACAAGACTCGACCATGTCACACTTAATTGAAAACTCATTAGATCCTTCAGCTTCAGGAGTGTATAGCCTATATCAAGGACAATGGGCCAAATTGATTGCCAAATCATGCAGCTGGCCTATATGCATTTATGACTCTATTAAAGTCAAGCATCGTTCCGAGGGTTGACTGCACAGTTGATTGACAGCGCAGCGAATCCACAAATATGAGTTCAGTTGAAACATGCATCATTTATTTATGAGAGCCACTGTGATTCTTAATGCCACAAATTGCACTGATTGTAGAATTTTCATTGGAGGCACATACATATCACTCTCGGGAATTCATTAGCCTCGTTTCTCTATCTCTTCATATTCTCTCTCTCTCTCTCTGCCGGGTGGGCTGCCATGGTTTTTGCATTTATTAATTGCCTGACATATCCATTAATTTAAATCATTGATATATATGTTGTGTATATATATTTATTTCTGCTACCCAAGTTGATGATGCCACCATACTGCTATACTATGTATCTGTCTGAATCGTCGCCTTCCCCCTGCAATTAACATAATTTTTGCGCAAATTGCAGCATAAATCTCATACACATTTTTATTTAGTGGCGTCAAGTCAATTAAATCTGTGCAAAATTAAATGCTCAACACCGCAATGCTGACCCATTGGTATAGGTGGCTCTGGCTTGAACGAATCGCTTCAAATATTACTCAAAAAAGTCTGAATTCTAAGTTTTAAAATTATTAAATTTACTCACTCACTTATTCTACTATCACTTTAAAATTTACAACTTATTTTATTCATTTACTAATTCCCTATGCCGTTTCTTATTACACAGATAATAAAATCTAGTTCATAAAATTCGAAAGAAATTACATATATAAAATCGACAAATTATATGCAGTTAGTATATATCTTTATGGAGTATTAAACATTTTTCGTACTTATTGTACTTTCTAAAAAAACAATACAATTAATACAAATAAATTTCATAATTAAAAAAAATATAAAACTTTTCAGTTAAATTGATTAAAATTAATTGTTGTGATAATTTAAAATTGGTTAAAATTAATTGTTGTGATAATTTAAAAAAGCATTTGGCTTAAAATACCTTAAGTATTAAGCTGCCTCAAGAGGAGTAAATACACAGAGAGAAAAAATCAAGAATTTCTTACTCAAAATGGCACTTTTCGAACTTGATAACTTGAAAAGAAAGAAAATACTGAATGGAAGAATTTCGGTCCCATTTTCAGTTCGTTATTCTTGATATAAGAACAAATTAATCCTGATTTAAGTTTCAATGTTCTTAAAAAAAGTGTTACAGATTTACAATTTAAGATCTTGAGTACAGAAAACATTAGTACACAATATTCATGAAATAAGTATTATTGGTATTGATCTAAAATTTTGTGTAATTGATTCTATATTTAATGAATTAAATTATATTTTGACTTTTATTGTTTTGGCGACCCAAAAAAATTTTATTCAAGTACGTTTTTTCTTATAATTTGTTAAATTGCACTTTCATGAAGAATTTTCGTACTCATTTAAAGTATTTCGTACATAAATCAGGAAAGAATTTTGAGTTTAAAAAAATCTTAATTCAAGGGCATTCGGACTTACTTTTAGAACACAATTTTCGTTCAGTGAACTGTTTAAAGCTGATATGCTTTACTAAAATCAATTAAGGCGATATAAATATTCCTATCCCAAGCAGTGCACATACGCTGGCCACTCAATAGCAGTGATCACTGTACTTTATAGCTAAATTATTTATAGTTTTCAACAGACAATCCGCAAATGGAATTTTCGCGTAGAGTTGATGACTTATTTATGATATTTGATAACAATTAGTTTGTTGTCACATTTCAGACAGTTTGATTTGCTGCCACATCACAGGCGACAACAACAACAAGAACTACAACAACAATAATAATAATGTTAATAAACTGTGATTAGTTGCATATGAGGCTTGCCATTGGTCCGTTGCCTTTGGCTTTAAAGGTTGTTGTTGCCACTAATTTTGATTGTTATTTGGAATTTATTATGGCCAACTTGAAGCTAGTGTGTGTGTGTGAGTGTGCTACCGTTGAAGCGGCTTCTTTGACTCTTTAGTTTTTGTTTATTTTTTTTTTTTTGAGTAAATAATTAATTAATTTTATTGCTGAGGCAGCGAGCGATCGTGCAGCGCAGTCTCAAACGCAGTCGGTGGCATTTTCAGAGTGCTGTGAGTTAGATTTCGTTTTGAATTTATTTTAATTTAATTTAATTTATTTACAAAAAGAAGAAAAAAAACGCCAGCTCGAAGTTCATTTCATGAATATTCATTGCCAAGCGGATCCAACGCATTATTCATTTGCGTAAACATTTTAATTAACAGCCGAAAATGTTGAGGTTTGTGATTAATTTATCGATGATTAGTTGGTAATTTATTTGGTCGTCTTCATTAGCCATAATGTGAAGAGATCGCAATGGCACAATTTGGCACACATCTAGTAGCAATCAATCCGGGTGGCCATCAATCGGATATACTATATACACTTATCGACAGATCTGCAGAACAGTCGGAATGCTCCATATACCACATGATATGGCAGATTTTTCAGATGAGTTGGATATTCATAGACCTAGACAGTTTACACCGGAACCAATTCTATAAATTCCGAGATACAAATGTGTGTTGAAGGGAAATCATTAAAAACAAAATGCTTTAATTAGCCACAAATCGAAGAGAGGAGAGAAGTGCAAAAGATTCTCACATTCCTGGAATTCTCTCATTGCTTCAAAAGCGCCGTCGTCTTCATGTTTCCACGAAAAGCGCATTTGTTAATGAAAATCCCTCAAAAACCGAAAAAAAAGTGCCGATAAAAATGCTCAGAGCGGGAAGCAGGCAGAGATCAATGCAAACAATACGGAAATCCAGGAATACATTGATCCTAACTAGCTACCGTTTAATTTTTATTACGACCAAAAAAAGGCTAGTGTGAAATTGTCGGTGTTTTTATGATACTGTTGTTGTTGTTGTGGCTGCCCCTTTGATGGTTGCCTCTCATGCTGCTCCATCTTGCCACTCTTGCTACTCTGGCCAACCTTTGCCTATTTGATGTTTCTATTCACACAGCCAGTGAAGGCAAACAGGGATCTTGAGATTGGGAATGCCAATGTCAATCTGTGGATTGGCCACTCTCACGCCCCGCAAGCACTTGGACAGCAACAGGAATGTGCCTCATAAAATATCTTTAGTGTAGGGTCCAACTCTCTATCTCTCTCTCTCTGTCTTTCTCTCCCTCTTATTTGGCTCCTTTTGCCTATTTTGACGTTTATAAATATCAAACAATTTGTTTTTGTTGCTGCAACAAACTCTGACGTAATGCTGATGGACAAAGGTGCCGCATATGAGCACACATGTCGCTCTATACTCACTCCCTCTCTCTCACACACACTCTCATTCGCACTCTCTCGCTGGCCGATCTCTCTTCCTTAGTTTGATTGCTTTATTTGTTGTTTTAGGCTGACACCCGGCACTTGAGCGAAGGCGTTGCAAGTGTGTTTTGATTATGATTGCTGTTGTTGTTTCTGTTTTTGTTTCATTTCTTTTTGTTTCTTTTCTTTATTTAATGTTTTATGTGCAGCAATTAGTTTCGAATTTTCCGCGCATCTTTGGTGGCACTTGTGTCCCTTGATGGCATGGGAAGTACACTGTCCTGCATTTCCTTCAGGATATGCCTCATTTTGAGCTCACTTAAGCCCTGCTGCACAAATCTTTAATGTCTACCGCGAATTTATTGTGTTATGTCTGTTTCTTTGTTTGTTCTCAACCCAAATCTGTCTGTTTGCCAGTGAAGCATTTCCCCCTTTTTTTTTGTTAAAAACTAAGACGCCACTAAGACGCCGCCTTTCTTTGACAGTTATGCTAATGATATCATGGCATCGCTTTGAGTTTTTGGTGTCGGTTCGTCATGTCTTTAATTTGACAGCATTTTTGCACAGTCAGTTTTGACAGTTTTGTCGCCCAAATGTGGCTGCAGAAATGGGATACGTTGATGGGATGGCGGCGTCTTGAAACGCCACAAAGCTTGCCACTTCCGGCTGCATGGATCAGCCGCACAAATATTGTCATGGGAATGTGAAAATGTTATGCGAATGTCGAGGCAAATATCACATTTGGTGTCAGAACACAGATCGAAAGAGAGATCAAGAGAGAGAGGAAAAGCAAAGATTGAGACAGAGAGGAGTAGAACAAGAGAGTAAGAGCTTTTTGTATTGGCATTGGCATGTCATTTGAGCTGAGCTCAGCTACCTGCCAATTACCTAGCCATCATGCTAGCCAAGAACTTAAGTTGGTAAGACCAGGCGACCACCAAGCTAGCCACATCTAACAGCTAAAGCGCGCTTTTGATCTTTTACCGCCTGGCCAATGGCCAAGCAATGTGATTAAGCCTGCTTTACACCACACACACTCATACACACACACTAAGAGAGAGACTGAGCGAGAGAGAGAGAGAGAGAGCGGACTCCTCGCCAGTCTCCTCTGAAAGTCTCAGCCTGTTTGTTGCTTTTTGCTCGTTATTCTCCACTTTGTACGCCTGTCTGCTCATTTATCAAAGCTGAGGCTGCGTTTTGTATCTGTGTATCTTTGTATGTCTGTATCTCAGCCGCATGTATCTTTGTATCTGTATCTTTAGCTGTAGTATGCGTGTGTCTCTCCGACTGCGTTAAGCGGCTCATATACGCGCCTTTGCCAACTGCCTGACTGATTTTGGCTTTGAAGTTCGGCGCAGCTGCGTGATTGGCTGACTTGGCTAACTGACTTGGCTTTAACGTGCCACACTGAGGCGCAACTAAAGTCTTTAACTGGCTTCTACTTGGGCAGTATTTTCAGAACGCATCTCCTCCAGGAAGCTGGTATATCAACTCTTCTTGCTGCTGCTCATGCTGCTGCTGCTGGTTCATTAGAAAAATGACGGCTTTGTCTTTTTTATGGCTTACTTTAACGCTTGCTTTTGAGCCTGATGTGATTGTTGTTGCTGTTGCTGTTGTTGCTGCTGCTTGTTGGCTTAACTCATTTGGCCGCCAGGCCTTTTGCGTTTACCCATTAGCCATAATGGCCACATTGCCACCTGTGTTGCACACGCACACTCACACACACTCACACACACATACACACTGCTAGTTGGCTTAAAAAGTTTTGCATACCTTGCGGCGCTGCTTTTGTCACTTTTCTTTGGCTTTATTATTGATGTTTGCTAATGATTTACTTAGCTGCTTTTTCAATTTTTCACAACTTTTGCGGCGTGAGAAAAGTTTGTCGTCGAAATTCATTGGGAAATTGGTTTTTCTTGCTTTGTGCAAAACTGTGGGGAAACAGATTTTGTCTGCTCACTGGGAATTCACAGCAAACAGTTTCCGCATTGTATAACGTTTTGCGACAAATTTAGACTAATCATTGCCATAATTTATTGTCACTCAAAGCCAAGCTGAAACTGTGCAACGAATTGAGTTCATTGAGCCAACCCCCCCAAAAGCACAGGGGTGGGAGTGAAAGAGAGCGAGAGAGAGGGAGAGAGAGAGAGAGAGAGAGAGAGTGAGAGGGAGAAATTGTCCAGGCAAATAAAAGTTTCAGTAGTCAACAAATCGAGATACATGTGAGTGCGAAAAACTAATAGATTGATTTATGGGCTTTAACACCTGGAGTGCTAAAATTTATTGTCTACCAAAAGGCCATAAATCAGTCCAGGACAGTCGACACTTTAGGCGTGGGTGAAACAGACAGAGAGACATAGAGAGAGAGAGAGAGACAGATAGATAGAGAAAGTTGTGTGAAATTGAAAAGGGATAAGAATTTGCCACGCCACAGATAAACAAAAACTTTGGAAATTGTCCACCCCAGGAATTGGGAGAATCGGGGAATCGGGGAGTCGGGGAAGCGAGCATCCAGTTCAGGGGTCGATTTGTGTTGACTGTACATTTTGAGTAATTAATAGCTCCCAGCGGTATTTTTGCTCAGCAACAATAAAAATATGTCTCTCGATTTGTTTGACTTTGGCTTTTGGGGTCAGACATGGATGTATGCAGCTAAAGATACAGACACACAGCTACACAGCCACAACACTTGGAGTGCGGGAGGCGAACGAAAATTAATTGCTGTCATTAACATGAGAATTAGGAGTCTTTTGGTGGAGCAGCAGCAGGAGACTTAAACTTCCGATTCAGGATGTTAACACAGAAGTAATTTGGATTTTTATTGCTTCCGCGTTGAAAGGCGCGAATGGATACCAAATAGATTTGAATTTTGGGTCTAGCCTCAAATAATGGAGATTAATCTGTGGTACAGGGGGGCGTGAACGTACGAACGGACGAACGGACGGGCGGACAGATGCAGATGCTAATATCAAGAGTTTGGAGTCGTAAAGTGCAATGACTGTGCAGCAATTAACGCTGCTGCTTTTGTTAAATGTGTAAATTAGTTTAAATATTTCAACAGCAAATTGAGATTAGATCAGTTCGTTCAGTTCGATCAGTTTTGAATGTTTTTCTCATGAAATGTGAACGCCAAGTTTTTAACACAATTATAAATCTCTGTTCGGGATATTAATGCCTAATTGCGGCACGGCTATTGGCCAAGTTTAGTCGCTGGGCACCTGTGCGCAGACGGGCCGGATCAAAGTGCTGAGGAGACAAAAGAAGTTGGACTCAAAGGCTCGTTTACGATTCTTCACGCTCAGTGCGTTGTGCAAGGAGTAGGTGTGAAAGGCATTGACCAAAACTAAAGTGCACTCGGGCCGAGAGTCCATTAGCCACCTACACTGATCGGATCGAAGGAGAACTAAGGACGAAGGACTCAGAGCGATGCAGATCCTTTGCCGCTAACTATGTGTGGCGAATGTGTTCTTTTGTTGCCGAACTGTGGATTATCACACGCTTCATAATGAGTTTTCCTAGACCTGCTGGCAAACCTGTGCCAATTCCCATTCTATGCCACATTTGTTACGCATCCTTTTGCAAGACAACAGATACAAAGGAGCCTTTCTCTCTCACTCTCTCTCTCTCTTTCTATCTTTTGTAAGGCGTCATTAATAAGCTGAATATGTTGAACAAAAAGTATATTTAACTAAATCGAATTAAGTGGACTGACATTCAATTTGTTCTCTGGGGCATAATGCGCATTTCTATGCATCAAACTGATTGCCACAATTTGTTGAAAGGGCCTTTTTAAGTCAGTAGGGGCGGGGAAAACGAGAGTGGGGGTATTCTCTATTCGTTTCAATTCAATTCGATTTGATTTGATTTTTTGAAAAATTGAATTTTAATTTGCCACACAAGTCGCCAGTTGCAGCGTTGCTAAGTTGCCTAAAAGGTTTCCACCATTTTCCCGATAAGCGCGAGACAAGTTGAAAATTAACCATTTGTTCCATCTACATTCAACTCAATTTCAAAGCGTGGGCCTCAAAGCATTCAAGTGGGTAGTATTTTGGGTTAGAAATGGAGTTAGATTAGCTTAGTTATAATTGTAATGACATTTAGATAGAATAGGATAATGATCAAAATTGTTTAGTTCGAGTTTATTTTGTAAGTAGATCTTAAACAGATTGATTTGGAATATAATATGTTAAACAAGAAAGAAAATGACAGTCGGGCATGCCGACCGTGTAATACCCTCTGAGCTTCGTTTCCAATTAACGAGTTCCAATTGGAGTAGATGCTGCAAGAACGTAACATGCACACATATTTGTATGTCTATCTTGCTCGCACAGTGCAATGCACGTGGCTATGCCTTGCTTGAATGTAATGATTTTCGTTGTTTAAGAAACTTTTTTAATTATAGTCCGATTTTAATGAAACTTTCACAATCGTTTGATATTATTTGTCTGCAAATAAATTCTAAGTTACAACACTATACGTTAAGAAATAAGTGAGCCAGCCGCTTGCAAAGTTACAATGCAATTGTGGGCGAAGGAGGCGTGGTATCCAATAAATTTTGATGGCATTATATTTATATTGCAAACATCAACCTGGTGTCCCTAGGTATTATAGTTACCGAGATATTCGCAAAAATCATGTATTTTTTCCGAGGTATGTCTAGTTTTTCGCTTATTGTGGGCGAATGGGGCGTGGCATCAAAAAAGGAAACAAACTTGTATTGACTGACTAAATATGTGGTCGATACTGACTAAAACGGATATTGTAGCTCTTACCATCTCCGAGATCTGTTTGTTCATACGGACAGACGGACAGATGGCCAGACGGACATACGGACAGACGGACATGGCTATATCGACTCGGCTGTTGACGCTGATCAAGAATATATATACTTTATGGGGTCTGCCACGCCTCCTTCTGCCTGTTACATACTTTTCTTCTTCTGACAAACCCAATATACCCCTCAGAGGGTATAAAAAGAAAATCAAATAGTTTTTAAACTTAAAAAAATTTAAATATTAATTTTATGGCATATTTTAATTTCAATATAAGAAGATTTGGATTAAAATGATAAAGAAAGATTATGGTTTTTATACCCTCTGAGGGGTATACTGGGTTTGTGAAAAGTATGTAACAGGCAGTAGGAGGCGTGGCAGACCCCATAAAGTATATATATTCTTGATCAGCATCAACAGCCGAGTCGATATCGCCATGTCCGTCTGGCCGTCAGTCCGTATGAACAAACAGATCTCAGAGATGGTAAGAGCTACAAGTTCAAAATTGGTCAGTGTCGACCACATATTTAGTCAGTCAATTCAAGTTTCCTTTTTTCGATGCCACGCCCCATTCGCCCATAATAAGCGAGAAACCAGACATACCTCGGAAAATGTTCATGTTTTTGGCGAATATCTTAGTTAAAATAACACCTTGGTACACCAATTTTGGCATGCAGGTTGCTAGATGCAAAATAAAGATAATGCCATCAAATTTTTTGGATGCCACATCTTCTTCGCCAAAAAAACAGGAAAGAAAATGTTATCTGAGTTCGAATTGGAGTAGCTGCTGCAAGAACTTAATCTCGCTCGCACGTTTTTCGTTGCTTGTGTGCACAGCTCAGTGCAATGCACGTGGCTATGTCTTGCTTGAAAGTATCGATTTTCGTTGTATGACAAACTTTTGATATTATTTGTCTGCAAGTATATGCTAAGTAAAACAACATTAGAAAGGTGGCCTCGGAAAAATTCATGTTTTTGCGAATATCTTAGTTAATATAACACCTAGTGCACACCAATTTTGGCATGCAGGATGCTAGATGCAATATATAGATAATGCCATCAAATTTTTTGGATTTTTTTTTTTTTTTTTTTTTTTTTTTCTTTTTTTTGCGTCCTTCTCTGTTGCATACTTTGCCACATCTTCTTCCCCCAGAGGTATAAAAATACAATTGCATTACAAATTCGCATATCGCTAGCTCACTTATTTCTTAACGTAGAGTTTTGTAACTTAGTGTACACTCGGTGACAAATAATATCAAACGATTCTGAAAATTGCACTGGCATAATAATAATTGCAGTCGGCATAGCCGACTGAAATTTTCTTTCTTGTTAAACTTAAGAAAATTAAAATTTTAATTTAATCGCATTTTTTAATAAATTTTATCAAATAGTTTGTGATTTTTGTACTTAAAAAACTACAAATTGTATGATTTTCTTACAGATCGATCCAATGGGTGTGACATGACATAACATATATATGCAGTTTTCCGATTTCTACCAAAGTTGGTCAGATTGTAGATAATACTTTCACACCCATTGTAAGGTTAAGAACCTTCAAAAGTTAAATAAATTTTTGAACTACAAAAAGAGACTTTGAAAAATGTTTATCACATGAAAGTTAAATATTATAGTTATATTATGTTGTCGGATTCAAACTGATCAATAGTGCATAAAATGGTAACGTACACATACTATGTGAGTAAGGTTTAGATATCTTAAATACAATGGGGTCTGCCTCCACTGAAAAATCGGAATATAATAAAAATTATATATACATTGTACTAATACCAGAAATAACAAATTTAAAGTATTATAAATTTACTTTCTTCAATTTCAAATTTTTCATTTTAAATGGTGTTTATAGCTTAAATATCTTACTCAAATATTTTGGATCTAAAAAGCTGTTTTTTATAACTATTGTTTTTAAGAATTTTTATAAAAAAATATTTAAGAAACCCCTTAATTGAAAAAAAAATCAAAGAACGAAATATTATTTCTTTAAGTACCGATTTGCGAACCAAGAGATTTCTAACAAAGCTATCAATCTTTTTTTCCTCAAGTTGGTTTAGTTGAAAAGTAAAATATTCGAAGATTTAAAGTTTTCTCTTTTAAAGTGCTGATATAGAAATATCTCGAAAGTTAGAGTCATATATAAATCTATTTATTTGCACATTATAAATATTAATATACTAAAAACTTAGATAAAGAGTTAATGATACAATTATGAACAATGCTTAACTAGTATTGGCTCACATAAATTTATTAAAATGAGCTGTAAGTTAACAAGAAAAGTCGTAAATTGTAGTTGTATATCTTGACAGCAACTTCTAGCTGCAACA
Source organism: Drosophila tripunctata (assembly GCA_035047385.1). NCBI lineage: Eukaryota > Metazoa > Arthropoda > Insecta > Diptera > Drosophilidae > Drosophila > Drosophila tripunctata. The sequence continues at coordinate 175,535 of JAWNPS010000200.1, read as the reverse complement.
TCGAACATCACAGATGTTGCATGCAGCAACGCTTCAGACGCAACATACATTAGCGCTGTTCTCTCGCTTTGCTGCTTGCACTCGTTACTTTAGCTCTCTTTTCCCGTCTCTCTGTTTTTCTCTTTGCTTCTCGCTTTTACACTGACACTGGCAACATGAAGCCGTGTTACAGGCGTGTCTTAGTTGCCTGTTGCAACAGTGACGTCACCAGTTGAAACAACCAATCGGCGTGCAACTGTCAGGCGCTTGCGCTGCGCGTCGGCGCAAAAGGCAAAAGTCCAACAGAAACATTTAGCCAAATTAATTGCAGGATAATAACTTATGATCTGACACCGCTCCACACCCCCCCTGCACGCCCTCCACCAGCCACCTTCTCCAGCGATTGTGACAGCCGCAGGCAGCACAGGCCAAGACTCTAATTGGTTTTTTTACGTTTCTGCCTTTTTGCCGTGCCACATCATGCGGCAGAGTCAGCGACATCGTCAGCGGCAGCGAAGGCGACACAGAATTCACCCACAACACGCCTACAACACCAGCTCGAAGACCCTCTCATTCCTCTCTCTCTACGTCCCCGTGTCCTTGCTCTCGTCCGACTGGTTTCGGGTTCAGTTCCGACCAACGACGCCATTATACTGAGTGAGAGAGTCGCTATCTTCATGCCATCTGCATTTCATTTTATTTGTAATTGGATGTAATTCAATTTGAAAATAATTGTTGCTATAATTTCAGTGTAATTTTCTGTCGTTGTCGTTGTCGTTGTCGTTGCTATACATATTACATTTGAGTGTGGTATACACACACATACATATATGTATATATTTATCGTATTTTGTGTTTTGTTTTTATGTTTTTGCCAATTGCATTGCGCCTCATAACTCAAAAATAAATTAATGAAATGAATTCACATGGCAACCTCGTCATTGTCATCGTCATTATCATTGCGGCGTTGTGACAATTCAGTTGGATGCATTTCAATATCAACAATTATATGACTACACTATGCAACAAAGTCTAGAGAATACTTATCATACATTAAAAACAATATATAACAATTGGGGTTGTAAAACTTCGTTTTAAGTTGCTTTTTTATTAAACTTGAAAAACGTATAAAATTTTTCCTTTTGGCTTAAAATTTGTATCCAATATGCTTTAATATATTATTACTTTTATGCAAATTAAAAAATATTTTAAATGTAAATCAGAAAAAAAAATTTTCTAATTAAAAATTATTTCTACATAATGATTTTTCATTAATAATAGCTCTATCAAAAATGCTTTAATATTATTTCACTCAAGTATTTCGTTGCCTTTTGTCGATTAGTATCTTTTGTACTCCCAGATATAACAGTTGATTTTTATTATATTTTGTATATAATATTTTAGTTTCTTTTTATACCCTCCGGAAGTATATTGGGTTTGTGAAAAGTATGTTTAAGGCAGAAGAAAGCGTAGCAGACCCCAAAAAGTGTTATAGCCATGTCTTTCGGTCCGTCTGCTCGTCTGTCTGTCCGTATAAGGGAATGAATTCAGAGATGGTAAAAGCTAGAATCTCCATTTTATTCAGTATGGACTCCATATTTAATCAGTCAATTCAAAAATCTTTTTTTCTTTGATGTCACTCCCCATTTGCCCACAAAGGCGAAAAATCAGATATATCACTGAAAAAATATATGTTTTTGGTGACTAAAACGCTACCAATTTTTACAAGTACTTTTCTAGATGCAATGTTAAGACAATGGCATCAAACATTTTTGGAAGCGACGATCCCTTAAGTAGTATAAATAATTGAAAATTTGCATACCTTTAACTAACGTGTTTCTTAACCTATATAGTTTTGTAACTTTATATTCGTTTATAGACAAACAATATCAAGCTCTTCTGAAAATCGCATTATTATCAGATTAAAATCAAAAAAGTTACCATACATTGAAAATTGCAAATTTACAGCACATGCTCAGCCACAGTATATACGACTGAGCACTGCTTGCAACGAAGGGAAAGTAAAAGAAGTAAAGTGTCATACGTTTGTGTAATTACTGACAAGGTATATAAAATAATAAATAATAATTTAGTAAAATATTTAAAATAATTTTAATCTCGTAGGTTTCTCAATATTATAAAGCTTAAAACCCAGTTAACTAATGCTTATTTGTAGAACAGTGTAGTTTTACACACAGGCAAAATAGAGAGAGAGAGAGATAGCGAAAGAGCGAGTGAAAAAAAGATACATATAATTTGGGGACCCCTGAGTAGAATGTGACAGCGTACGATACATTTGCTTATATTGTAATATCGTATTATTATTGATAATTGCGCTTTTAGTTTGGGCTCAAATTACTCGCACTCACATTGGAATTCGAATTTCAATTTGTATTCTTATTCGTGTTTGCATTTGTACTCGAAGGTAATATTTCAACTCTGAATGGGTCCCCTGAACTGAAGCTTATTGTCTAATTAATTAGTTATATCTGTCTGTCTGTCTCTGTCAGACAGACAGTCACAAATTAATTAACGCCGCCTTCAACACAGACACGAGTATTTCAATGAACGGCCATTAGGCTTGATGACTGGAGCTTTGGGTTGGCTTTGAGAGGCATTGTCTACGATTTGGAACTGGAAAGGCATCCATCACATCCATCAACATTCAGCAGCGGCACGAAACAATCATTCTCTATTCATAATTGAAAAAAGTAACATACCACTACCGTTTGGCATATCTACTATACTACTATGTATGGATATGGTTATGGTTATGTATGTCTGTAGAACCACAAACATAGCGTCTAATTGCCACCACTTAATACCGCAATTTGATTTTGAAATAGCGGTTCACTCTCTCTCCCCAGAGTTCATCAATGACAACATTTGTCAGCAGCATTTCAATTGAAACAACGAGCACACGTCCCAACTCGACAAGTACTCGAAGCCGGACTCAAACTCGGACTTTCAACAAATTTTGAACAAATATTTTGTTGAGCATGCGTAAGTGAAATCAGCATTCACAGCTGAGTGAGAGATGTGTGGTCAAAGAGTTTAACACGAATGAAATTCCCTTCAATTGAGGGTAATTGTGGTGCAACCACAAGACTCAACTGAACTGAAAATAACTGAAAAGAACTGAAAAGAGTACGTGTCGATAATAATATTTCAGGCTAATTGCGTTTACAATTTCGATTCGGGGCATCGATAGCAACGGTAGCCACAAAAGTGACATGCAGCTGACAGCTGAGTTATGATCAAGGGGCTACCAAAATAATCATAAAAAACGTATCGAGAAGGCTACTTAAATTAAATTTGGGGTTATACCATCCAATGAGTGTATATATACACCTATAGCCAGCGGCCATTTTGGCCAAAAAGTGTGTACAAATTTACTGTGAAGCTTTCGCTGTGAATTGAGAACGGAAAAGGAGTTCGATCGCTGATCATTGACAGATCACGTTGCTCCAAGAGAGACCAAGAGACGGACAGACATACGGACAGTGGACGGCCAGTACTTTATTAACAAGTTGCAGTCAAAACGATTTGGCCAACTAACACTACCAACATACTGTGGCTCTGAACAGCCGAGAAGGCGACGCAAAGCGAGACATAATTACCACCTTTAAGAAGATGATGGTGGTTTTTCGCGTGCTTTGATCTCTGCCGCCAACAACAACAACAACAACCACTTGCAGAACACGGGGAACGGAGAATGAAGATCGTCTCCGATCGCTTCTCTTTCTCTCTCTTTCTGTGTCGTTGAGCTTCGTTGGCGATCGCAAGGCGTTCGTCGCAGTAGTTGGCAGTGCTCAATTTATCTATCGATTTTTAACGCGAGACTGACGTTAATGGAGATTCTCTGCACTCTGCACTCTGCTCTCTACACTCTTCCCTCTCTCTCTCTTTTTGTTTCTCATGTGAGTAATGAGAATGCGATTTGCTTAAGTTGCAACAACGACGAGTACGTGTCGCGCAACAATGCTGGGCATATAAATAAGTCCCGTAACGGCGTTGCACCCTTTAAGCCAGTTTTGTTGCCTGTTGACGTGTGTTGCAACAATTATACGCATGCGTCATGGCTCTCTAGCATGTGTACGGTATATAATTACGGCGTACTTTTGCTTATAAGCTGCAATTAAACTTTCTCACTCTTTTTTTTTTACTTCTTACTGTTTGTTGATTGCATTGCCATCAAATGCATCGTTTGTGTTCACTAATGAACCACTTGGGCGGTGCTGTAGAAAGATGAATCAGTTGTGATAATTAGCAACACAAATACTACATAACAATTCAAAATTTGTATAGATTTCATTCATAATGATGCACACTACATATTCCTCTTCTACATAACCCCAAATTGCTGGACAAGTTTGAGCTTTAAGAGCTTGTAGACTATATATGACTTTTAATCTACAGTCACGGCACGTTCATAAATCACTTGACTTTCTAATTTCAATTTGAAAATTTCACCACATAGCACTCAAAGAGCAGAGTGTTGAAGAGGAAACAGTTTGTAATAAATGTTGAAAATTTCAAGTTCATTAAGTTTTGCTAATAAAAATAAAGTCACTTGACTGCATTAAATCGGATTGGACACGCACACTTGTACGCTTGTACTATGATGCCAAAACCCAAGTCTAAAATCCCAACCACCCTCTCTCTCTCTCGCTCTCTTCATTATGCGGCAGACATAAAAACTGACAGCTAAAAGTTAGTTACGCATACAAAAAACAACAACAATAGCGGGGATGATAAGTTCTTCAGGATAATGAATGCAGGTGCAAATGGGAAGCGGAAATACGTCACGCTTTTTATGTACGTACTATGTGTAATACAAGTCCAAGAGTCGGAGTCGGTGGTGCGACATGAACATAAACTTGGATGACGATGAAGAATTTTCAATTTCATGAGCTCGGTGGCAACTCGAACAACATGAACTCGACCAGTGCCAGTTAGGCTGTCAGTCGTTTTGAGGTGTTTTTTATTTTTAAGTGTGTGTATGTGTATTGTCATAATATCCATGTCCTTCTACTGCCATTTATGCTGAGCAAGAGATAGATAGAGAGAGAGAGAGAGAGCGGAAACGGGTGAGCATTTAATGAACTTTTCCAAGTGAATGGTCACATTCGTTTCAATTTGTCAATCTCTCGCTTACCACCGCACCCAAATAGCTATAGCAGCATTGACACCACCACCATCACCACCCACAACCACACCCATGCCCAGAAAGTGGTTCTTAACACATGACTGGGCCAGGGGCGTGTTTTAATTCCGCTAAATGGCCCCACTGTAGCACAGTGTGCTGTCACATGTACGTTCATATGTACATGTTGTATGACTATAAAATATGCATGACAGCTTTTTCCCAATTGCGCACACAATAAACGTTTTTATCACAATCATAATGTGGCATACTTAAATGTTGTTGTTTTTGATACCCTACAATCATTAAATGAGTTGTTGAATCACTAAAGAGAGGCAAACAGAATGGGAGAAAGGGATACATTTGAAATGCACTACACTGGTTAAGAAAATGTTAGGATATCGTTAAAATGAAAAATCTTATTTTATCAATGTTTAGAAATGATACTTTATCTGTCTGAAAGGCAAATAAATACGATACCATACAGGCATATTAAGTTTATTGAAATTATATATAAGCTTTAGCAGCCAAGCCATATTTAAATTATCCTTTCTTTGAATCCCACAGTTACAAACTCTGCACTCAACTACTGATTACAAAGAATCACTCAAAAATTCTGTGCATGTCGTATGTGGAGTCTGATTAAACAGTATTAAAAATGATTGCGAATTAGTTGATTTCCTTGATGCCCACTGATTACAGGGCATTTTCAAGCTTATAACCCACCTAGATAAAAGATAATTGTTTATTATATGATATACTTATGTATGATTATATGTATTTCCATAATACAACTGCTGATTACAGGGTATTTTTAAGTACCAAATAATAATAGAATATAACAAATAGTTACTATTAACAATAGTAGTTTAGATAATGGTATTTATTCTCTCGATACTACTGTTAATTGCAGGGTATCTTATACTTTGTCCATCAATAGAATAAAATATAGTAGAATATGGTCAAGGGACCAACGCTATATACGGAACATTATTTTAATTTTCATAAAAGTTTGTTGGGTTATCGAATCTTTATCGCAATAACCGGACTGAGGCTAAGCGAAGTCATTATAACCGGATTCTACTGTGATTGATTCTGTTGTGAGCTAAGTATACTAATTTAGTATTTCATATTTACAGAGCATATCTAAGAAATATGACGAACAAAAATTTAAAAAAATAACTAGCTATTGCAATTTAGTGTATATTATTTATCTACTGAGACTTCTGCTGACTACAGGGTATCTCTGAGTCGTATACTTCCATTTTATCATTCATTTGTTTGCTATTAGGCTAAACGTGGCCATTTTGTTGACGCTCTTGGATAGTTTTGTTGGCTTTGGTATCTTTCACTTCAATTCGTGGCATGATTGACGTTACTCGATCGATATCGATCGCAGAGAGGAGTACGATTCAATCAGACGCTGCTGTAGGTCGCTTTGGGGCATTAAGTCGACGCCGCTGCGCCATAATTTAAGCGAATTATCTATGAAATAAAATCACCGTTCGTTTTGTTTGCTCCGGCGCCCGCAACGAGCCAAGGAGGGTAATGGGAATGGAAATGGGTATGGGAATGAGGTATGGGGCATGACACAGCAGTGTACAGTGTTACAGTGGAAGGGAGAGGAGTGGGAAAGTTGTCAGTTTTTTGGCTGTGAAGCACACGTTTCAGTCTATACTATTTGTAATTAGAAATAATATGAGACGCGACTTGAAATCAGAACTGGGGCTGCTTGTAATTGCCAAGTCAGATCGAATGGCCACACCTTAAGAAATATCTACCTGAATCTCTCTCTTTCTCTCTCACTCACTCACATAATGTCTCAATATTTCTCAATTACATGCAACGCATATAATTTGTTGTTATATGCGGCACAATCGGCGATCTTCTGATCAGCAAATCGGCAGCAGCAGCTGGTCAAAACCGGCCTCAAACTCAGACATTGCAATCGTACAAATAACTCCATCGTTGACTCCAATCAACTTTGGGCAGGCGGCTGCACAGTTGCACAGCCCCACACACAAGCACACACACACACATATACAGAGAGAAAGAGAGACTGGGAGGTCTCAGTCCCAGTCTCAGACTCAGTCTCAGTTTGAGAGCCTCTGGCTCCATCATCATTGCCACAGCGAAGCGAGTTGAGATCGTGCGCCGAATGCTGCGAATGCTTCACATTATTAGATGCGGATTACCACTTTGGTGCAAAGATCAAATCACTTTGCTGCAGCAACGCTGTAGGTAGACCGAAAGTCAGAGTGAGAGAGAGAGAGTGGGGATTGGGGAGTGTGAGAGAGAGGTAGACCTGTGCTTTTTTTTTTGGTGGCGTTTGCTTGAGGTGCGCTCCAATCACGTTTTTTTCGCGCACTGCTTTTTCGCCTGGTTTTTTACGATTTGTTTGATCTGCAGCCAAATGAATTGCGCAGTTTCAATTTGAATTATGCTGCGGCAAATGTTGCATCATGTTGTTGCAAGACCACATGCTGTGTGCACAATTGCAATTGAAATGTCATTTGTCAAAATACAATTTTAATGGCCTTTCAAGCTGCCGCTGTGCAACGCCTTCATCGCCCCATTCCCATTTTATTGTCGATCCTGATCCTTTTGCCCCTCATAACAATAGACCCACTATTTGTGCGTGTTCAACACGTGTGCTAATCTCATCAGAAATAACCGACAACGATCCGCACCGACTAAACGCAACAAATCAACCTTCAATCAAGACAATCGCTGCGAACGCGCCTGGGCGTTGTTTCTTCTTGGCTCGATCCTTGTGCGGCATCATCAAACTGGCAAAAATCTTTAATGGAATTCATTCATTACGGCCAGCATCAGCAGCAGGCCATGTTCACTGCTCGGTGGTCGATTTGACCACAAAAAAAAAAAAAAAATAAAAAAAAACAAGAAGAATAAAAAGAATACGAATTTGGCAAACCAACAATAAGTCTTGAGGGGCATGTCTTGCCTTTATTCCTCTCTTGTTCCTTGTTGTTCCTCTGTCCTTGCGGGCATTGTAAATTCTCCTTTGTGTGTTGGAGGGCTCGGCATCAGGATAGAGATCGGACGTCGTATCGGGGTCGGACTCGGATGGGTGCTGCAATTACGTGTTAGGCATGCGGAGAAGGCGACGTTTGGGTGACGATTTTTGCCGCATTTTGTTGGGTTTCACATAAAGCGAAGGCGCTAAAGGATAACACCTTCTTAACGCCCACCAATCAAATTGTTTGTGTTGCGGCATACATCAATGCGAAAGTATAATAAATGAAAAGTCTTTTCCAAATCATTGATCCCAAAACAATCATTGCTCTATAGGTTTTCTGAATTTATTAGTAAGTATTAAGTACTAAGTATTATAGTGATAATAAAAAATTTCTCTTTTATTAAATTAAGAATTTATTTCAATTATTATAATTAAATATTAAGTAAAATAATTTAAACAAAAACAACATCCCCCTCCTCTTTCTTCTCCTCTACTTCTTTCCCATCTCACCAATTGCAACGTCATCCTAATCATGCATATATATATTTAAATACACCCATCCATTATCCCTATTATTACCAATATCCAAACATTATTTTTTCCAGTATCCTTTTCCTTTAATTCATAAAAAAATCTTATCCTACTAAATATATCGATACTGACTATTTTAACTTTACTCTTACCATCTCTAATCTTTTTCATACGACACCACAACAGACAACGACACTATATCGACTCGCTTGATCTGATCAAAATATATTCTTTATTCAAACGCCTCCTTCTCCTTTACATACTTCTGACAAACCCATTATACCCCTCAAGGTATAAAAATTAACAAGAAAGAAACTAACAAAGTTAATAGAATTTTTGTCGACAGTAAGTATACCCAACTTATTGTTGTATACTTAATACTGGGTGAAATTCGGTAAGCCTATGGAAAATAATAGTAAATGCATATCGCGTAAATTGGGTTTAACCACTCAATATTAAATGTATTTTTTCCGAGGTATGTCTGGTTTTTTGCTTATTGTGGGCGAATGGGGCGTGGCATCGAAAAAAATAGATTCTTATATTGACTGACTAAATATGTGGTCAATACTGACTAAAACGGATATTGAAGCTCTTATCATCTCTGAGATCTGTTTGTTCATACGGACAGACGGACATGGCTATATCGACTAGGCTTGTGATGCTGATCAGGAATATAAATGCTTTATAGGGTCTGCCACACCTCCTTCTGCCTGTTACATATTTTCACAAAGCCAATATACCCCTCAAAGGGTATAAAAAAACTGAGTATAGTTATATAATTTAATTGTTATTTTAATTATATTTGTTAAATATGTTTGAGATAATTTTGAATGCATATTTTTAGAATTTTTTATTGTATTGTCATTAGGCGATCCTTAGTATTTGGCAGATATATTTAAAGTCTCGTCATCGCTTGCTGCAGTCTCATAATTAAGCCATTGTCTGACCCAGGCTCAGTCTTTTCCCCACCTCTCTTTCTCTTTTTCACTCCGCCTCTGTCTTTTTTCATGTTGTGATTTTGAGGCGTGAAATAAATTGATAATTTTAACTTTATTGGATTCTACTTCCACGCATTCCTTCACATACCATACATGCTTCTCCTGACTCTTCTTCTTAAGCGTTGCTGTAGGTCCCCATTCCCTGTTCCCCCCTTCCAAATACCTCTGCTCCAACGAAGCTCTCCATTTTCAGTTTCATCTCGGGCCGTCTGGCGTCTGGCGTATGGGCAATTAATCTGGAAGAGCGTGTGTCTGTCTGGGCGGACTTTGGCTGCATTCAAGGATTAAATCGATTTTATGTAGATGCAATATAACCACATCGATCTGACCGCTGATCGCACAGATCATGATTTTTGGTTTAGTTTTCAAATTATGAATTCGTGTGGCCTGTTTTTCATTTCTTTATCATTTTTGGTTTTTTTGTGTTTTTAATGTGTGTGGTTTGAGCTCTTATGAAAATTACAACGCTTGAGGCTGGCTGCCCCCTACAAAACGGTAGCGAACTGTTGCCTTCCTTCTGTTGCCCCAAGCGGTGGCAACAGTTTAGCGCTTTTGCTGTTGTTTTATTATGGCTCTCAAATGTTGTTTATTGATGGGCACAAGCGGCTAAGCGGATCTATATACATATAAATAAGTGTATACATGTCCAGAGTATGCATAAATTGACTTAAAGCTGTGTGTGTGGTGGGCTTTGAGCTGCCGCACAACACTCTTAAAAATCAATAAATTTTCAGTCAAATTTTGTGAACGCGTTACGGCAAAACCAAAGAAACTCGCGTTAAAATGTCATAAACAACTTTGTCATAATTTTGGTAATTAAAATTGGCCGCCCGCAAGCGTTGCTCACCGCCAACTTCAAATACCCTATACCCATACCATACAACACATGTATGTATATATAGCACAGATCGGTCAGATCTCTGGTTCTGATTTATCGCACCGCTTTAAGGTGTGACTTTGTTGTTTTGGGTTTTATGATGCCGACGAGGCTACTTACACTTCTGTGCGTCCGTTTGGCTCCCGCTCAACCCTCCACCACCCCCCGAACTCATGCTTCCTCTAGGGTGTACATTATAGGGCCTTAATGACGGCTTTTACAGTTAATTGAATTACGAGTATGTATACCTGAAAGCCTTTGATGAGTCAGATCCCATTAGCTCTGTCTTTGTCAATTAAACTTACAGCGCTGTCCGCATCTTTATTACACACTTAAAAAATTCGAAATTATCTGCTGAAATTATGCAAAATTAATATTAATTTAGCGTGTAAGGAATTTAAAAAATGTAAAATTCAGATATTTCTCGCCATAACTAATAAGTTATTATTCAGAGTGTCAGTAATGTGTTAACTAAAAATGATTGTTTTTGTATTCTGTGCTCATTGTCATTGAAAATAAAGTGTAATGTTATGAATATTTTTTCGTTATATTACAAAATTTGAATCAAAGTGAGTATAACTTCTTTTCAAAATATAATCCATTTGTAATAGAAAATATTTTATAATACTGGAAAAATATTCAATTAAAATCTTCCTCTTTTAAGTTAGTTTGAAAGTTTAAGTTCTATGGAATTAAATTCTATAAAACTGTGAATATATTTGTTTAAATAAGTAAAATAATATTTAATTATTTCATTACCGCTTCGTAGACTCGCTGATATTGAAAAGTTTAAAATAGAGGTTACAATAAGTCACAAAATAAAAGTTACGTTAAAATTAAGGTTAATACTAAAATGATACAAATGCAGAAAGATGATACGAATGTCAAATTTATAAAAAAGAATTGAATCCAACATTTGAGGCAAAAATTGAAAAAACCCAGAACAACCCAATAAGATCAATATAAAGTTAAAACTGAGTTAACAATAGATTTTGGTTTTGAGGATGTAAAAAATTATAAAAAGAAAGAGTATACTGGATTTGTTAAAAGTATGAACAGGCAGAGGGGGCCGGGTAAAGTATATATATATTCTTGATCAGCGTTAACAGTCGAGTCGATATAGCCACGTGTGTCTTTCCGTCTGACCGTATGAACAAAGAGATATCAGAGATAGTAAGAGCTACAAGCTCGAAGTCGGCCTAAATCGACTACATACAATATTAAGTCAGTAAACACATTAGCCACATGCTTCTTGCTCACGTATTTCTTAACGTTTATTTTTATTTCTGTAACTTTATATTCATTTTGAGACAAACCATATCAAGCTATCCTGTAAATGGCATCCTTCTTCTTTATTTTTATATAATATTGAAATATTTTTAAATTATTAAACATGTGTAAAAGTTTTTACCAAAAAGTTTAAATTTTAATTTTAAGAACAATTTTATAAATTGTACGAAAAAATTTTTTTTTTAATTTTAACAACATTTTTTAATGCAAGTAAAATACAAATTTCATTGGAATAATTTTCTTCAATTTTTTTTAAATGATGCTAAAATGTATTGACTACTAGCACTGATCTTATTTTAGAATTTATAACCAAGGACTATTTCTTCTCATTCTCCTTCATAGCTTCCTAATAAGCTAAAACAAAGAACAAACCATTTACTGTTCACTCTGATGTATAGATTAGTCTATGAAATATAGTCAGCATAAAGAGTGTTATACTATATATAGAGTTATTTTCTAGCTAAATATATAAATTGAATTCCACAGAAACTGTTTAGCATGTGTGGCAAACAGTTTTTATTTAAAGCTATGCAAATAAGTTTAGCATCGTGTTCAATTAGCAGATCCTTCAACTGGTACCAGTTGATATAATTGCCGATCCAAATTTAAATCTAAATTTCGCTATCTCGGTTAGCAATTAATACCAATTTAATGAAAAGATGATGTTGCTGATGGTGACGTTGATCCAAATAGCATGATAATACAACAGTTGTTGGATAACTTGGCCTGAAATCGCTAATCGTTCGTGGCAGCTCACCTTACCAGCCATGAGAGAGAGAGATTAACTCATTTTTAGCGGTTAACAAACAACTGTTGGCAGTTGGCAACTGCTATTTGGTAGTTAGATAGTTGTTTAAGGCCAATAGAAAGCGTTTAGAAACGCTTGCCGGATGATGAGTATAAACAAAAACAATTTAAAAACCATTTGGCAAAACAATTTTCTAATGACGCTCATATGTTGTGCATTTTCGTTGCGGTTTTCAGGCGGCAAATTACTAACAAAAAACTAACTGAAAGAAATAGAAATGGAAAGAAATGTGCAGAGCAGCAGGCAAAGGAATGGAATAGGCAATTAGAAAACACACAGAAAATCCTTTATCAAAACAATGGGGTAGAGTCACAAAGGGTTTGGTAGCCTCAATTGAGGAAATGTGAAATTGAAAGGGCACACTAATAGATACAATAGACAGACTAATAGATACATTTTACAAGACCGCGTGCTCAGAGGCCATCAAATATTTCGACTCTTGAGGCTTTTGTTTGCTGCTGTGCTGTTTGTGGGCCCATCAAACAAACAATAAAAAATTTATTAAAGAAAGGCAAGGGAAAATTACACAACGAACAAATTAGAAAAGCAACAGACAACAGACAATGGGCCAAAAGAAAGTGGCATGTCATATGGCCCAGGAACACCCAGAAGCAACCGATAAATGAGAATTGAGAGCTCAGAACTCTTCAAGTCCAAGTCTCAGTCTCAGTCCAAGTCCATTTCCAATTTCATTTCCAATTCAAAGTCCAAGCCTAGAATTTGAAATATTGCTGGCAAAAGGGCCGTGAGATCCGACGGGGTAATGTATCAATTTAGTTCGGGTTTTCGGGTATTGGGCTCGGGTTTGATTGCTGCGCTTAGGGTTGCCAACGAAATCATTTAGGGAATTGATATGGCAACTGATGGCGTCAGTTGTATGAATGTATGTATATATAACATAGCTATATATAGGCGCGTACCACACGCTAACAACGATTATAAACAAATTTCCGCTTTTGACGCGCGCCGCAAACCCAAAGCTATACTAAAATCAAGGAGGGAGGGGGCGTATAGAAAGGTATGGGGGCAGGGGCAACATAGCCTAAGTAATTTCAAAATGGACTGCTCAAAAACGAATTTCGTGCAATTAACGCCCAACCAAATAACAATAACAAAAGAGCAACAACAACAAGCAAATTAAATAATGGACATTTGCAGCGCGTGTACAATTTATTAATTATACGCCATGTTGTGCCGCCCAACAGGGGTGCATGCGGCATAGGCTCGTCGCCTCATTTGGCTGCCATTTTGTTGTATGTTTATGCTAATTGCAACACTCACAAACAACCTCAAGGCATATTAAAGCGTCGTTTGTTTAATTAGATTTTAATGTTGGCAACTTTTACAAGAAATTACAATATTCTTGACAGAAATTCAACTCACTTGACTATGGATTACATCATCATTACACTCGCAGAAAGTGAGCCATAATTATGACAGACAAAATTTGAAATATGAAATAGGCCATCATTTAATAGGTTATTCATATGTGAGTTTTTCTATTTATAGCAAATTTGTAATTCAAGCCAAACCCAAACTCTACGCACAAAGCACACGTGCCGCACTCAGCGGAAACTCAAAACTCAGCATGTGGCAGCAACAAATTGCAAATCAAACACACAAATTTGAATCACTTTAAATTGGGCCAATTCGTGGCTAGATACCAGTACGAGTACTCATATGAGTCACAAGGGTCGCCATAGCAAAATATGGTTTTAAAGCCGACTTAAGGCCAACTTAGCTGTGGTTGTTGGGCGTCAAAGTGGAAACAACCACCAAAAGTCCGAGTTACAGAGTGTCTGCTGGGTTGCTCGACTTTTTCCATTAGTGTCCAGTGAGGCGAGTGATGCGCGTTAACCCTGGCCCTTACGCTCTCCCTACTCCCTGCCTTCGACACTTTCGACGCCATTATGCTCAACATTTTGTTGACAAAACCTGACTTGCATATAAATAACCAACGAAACAAACGAAAATAACAGCATTCACTTTAGATAGCAGATAGCAGACACACTCGGTTGGTCCAAGGATAATAGAATAAGCCTGAATCTGGTAAACAACCACAAAGGGAGATAAACTTAAACTCATTTTACGGTGTGCGAAATTGTAAATATTTATGTTGTGCTTCACAGCCGCACAGTGTTGCAAATTTCACAAAAACTGTACACATTTTTTAATACAATTTTTTGAGGGATAAAGGAAATACAGTGCTGTCTGGGTATACTGAACTAATTTTTGCACGGCCTATTCGCTTTATCGAGGTTGATTATTATATCAAGACTCAAATTTGTGGCTCAAAAACACGTTTTCTTTGCTTAAGTAGCAATAAATTTTTTTTTTTTTGTTTTAAATCATTAACAACACCTGCAAGAAAACACACTAATTACATATATAATATATATAAATATATTTGTTCATAAGTTATAATATACTTAAATTTTAATGCACTCAAAAAAATCAAAATATGTACGTTCTACACATATAATATTTTTATAATATTTGGCATTTTAATTTTTTTGATATTTACTTAAAATATTAAAATTTATTTCATATAATTTTAAAAACTATGTGCTTTAAAATTTGTATTAATAAAATTTAGAACATAACTTGTCAGCATAATAACTCCTAAATAAACCTTCGCATTTATCTGCCATTTTCAAGGTTTCAAGTTGAAATGTTGAATAGGGGAATGAGCTCTTTGTGCTATTTGTTCCACGGTGCAAACACTCTCACAATGTTGTCGCCATATTTGTTTGTGGGTTGTTATTTTTGTTGTTGCTGTTGTTATCCTTACGCATCACAAGACTTAATGCGGATAAATGGTCTGACAATTACGTTTATGTCAACAATAAAAATTAAATTAAATCGTTTTTAAGAATGCCGCTGAATGCGTCTTTCTTCTGCACCCCGAACAGATGTTGCAAATAGAACGAGGTGACACACATACACACAAACAGAAGCCAATCAAAAGGGAGACAGAGAAGAAGACTCGGGAAGGGGGGCGGGAGGTAAGCGTAATCATAGAGTATGAAAACTCAGAGGGAATGTGTGTAAAAAAGTAGAAGAACTTGCCATGCCGCCATGCAAGCTGTCAGGAGCGAGAATGTCAGGAAAGTGTCAGCGTTGGCGAAACTTCAAAGTGTCACTGGGAATGGGAATGGAAAGTGGAAATAGGAGTGAATGTGTAACTCGTACTGGGTCTGTGCGTTTGGGACACAGTGTGTACGACTGGTGACACAACATGCGTGACAATTTAATGAGCAGACGCTGCTCAGAGCTGCTCTTTGGCTCTCTGGGCAATGCCAATGTTTTAATCAAAATTACGCGTAATGGATTTTGATTTTATTAAATGCGACTTAAATGACTTGGCACATACACATGTATGTACGTACGCAACCACATGTACATGTGCATCAAACTGATGCAGACTAATTAAGCAGACGGCACTTTGCTCGCGGCTATGCAACATCTACAACAGCGCCGGCCGTGTTTACCCACACGAGGGGGGTCTGAGCGGTGGATCGGAGAGTGCAAATAGGGGCCAAGGGGGACGGGGAGAGAGAGAGAGGAGACTGGCGATTTGGTTGAGATCTCCGCGGCGCTAATTGCGTTTATATCCTTCAGTTAATGGCACTTAATTAACAACTGTGCCGCAGCATTGAGGCATGCCATAAAACGGTTTTCGGATATGAATACGCCACAAGAAACGGACAGTTGACTAGATCTAAATTTATTTTGAAATAAATTACATTTTATTTATGTGCTCGCATTAATACCCTTTACTTAACTGAACAGGCGGTTTGCCAAATTTTGATAAATTTAAAATATCTATATAATTAAGTTTCTAACAAAAACAAAAATGTGTGACAGAAAATAGACCGAGTTCTTATTCCGTCGTAATCACATTCAATGTTAACAAATATATGAGAGCTTGTGGACATTTTCATAACAAAATGTTTTTCATAATCACCTCAAGTTTTCAATGGATTGTATCTAAAGTAACTGAGTATATGATATTGTTGTTCAATTCTAAACAAATTTGGTGAGGATGTAAAATATATTACCAAATGCACAATTTGAGAGTTTTTTGTGGAGGTTTCTCTAAAAACCGAATAATAGGTAGATTTTATATTCGAGAGATTGGGCCTAAGGTGCCGACTTTATATAATGAAATAAAATACCAAATGCACAAAGTATGATTTACGATATCTCAGAAACCAATTCTGGTATTAACCTCATATTAATGTTGGTCGGAATCTTAATATATATATTTTTTTGATTTTCTGATTTTGAATACTCAGGAGAAAATACAAATTATTTTTAAAATTTTTTGAAGCACATTCAAAGTGAGCTATGTGAGAGGTGCAATGCATGTATTCGACACTACAAGCCAAATTTAGTGGCTCTAGCTCTTACAGGGAAGAATGAGTAGTCAGATACATGGACATGTCTACAGCGAGTCATATATATACATACTTACTTAATGTACTTTGGGATTTTATTCAATAAAGTTCTAAAGAGCTAAACACTTTTTGCATATTCTTAACATTACATCATGTTTAATAATCAGTGTTGAATAACGATTGTTTTACATGACATTTCCTACAGTCAAAATAAATGTCGTAATCCAAATTTGTTTTCAATTTCCAGAGAAGTATACATGGGATTGTTTATGTCTCTTTGTTAAAATGGGCTTGTACACATGTATTTGTATAAAAGTGGGCGTAACTAACTAAAGTGAAATTTATGCCAATTAAATTCGGCAAACAAAAGCCACTCAACACTGGTGTTCATAAACTGACAGTCCAATTAGCAGAAATAATCACACATACAGTGATGCAGAGACAGACACAAATTCGAATATACTCATTTGTGCCGGATGTGATGGAGCTCCAAAAACAAAAAAACCAAAAAAGGAAAAATATAATGGTATACGATATATGAAAAGAAGCGCTGCATATATGAATTTTAAGTGCCGCCAACGCAAAAAAGATCTGCAGTCCGATTCCCAGGCCCTCAGCGAAGCATAAAGCCTGTGGTTGGGAACAAAATAATACCATTCCCATTCAAAATCCGACTCTGAAATCCAAACCAAATGCAGACTGTCATTTGGCATGCATCGCTGGCAATTCTTAGGAATCATACGAAACGTTAAGTTTTATTAAGCAGACATCAATTGGTTTGAATAAAACTCAAATAAATAATAAACTCAAACGACTTTTGGGTACAGTTGGCGCCGACTACGATCAGTTTGATATTCGAGTTCGAATTCGAATCGGTTCTAGTTATCGCTAAAGTGACGTCTCTTGATGAATATTAATGTTAATTGATGTCTGCTCTCAGTTTGTTTTTTGTTCACATTTATTAACTGCTGTTGCCATGACTAAATTATGACAATTGTTGGCTTTGATTGTTTAGCTTAATTAGGGCCACATTGCTAATGAAACTCATGCTCAGTCTGTCACAGGCAAGCAGCTAATTGATTAGAGTTTCTAATGAATGCTTTAGGCCCGCTTTAAGCAGGGAAACAATTGCAAATAACAGCTATTAAAGTCATTAACAAAAGAATCAAACTTAAGTGAATAAATGAATAGAAAATATAGACAATGTAAGAAAAACAATCTTCTAAACACTTCCGTAAAGTCCAGTTAGTCAGTCAGGATAAACAGTTTTATAGTCTGTCTCATTTGCAGTTGACTTTCTATGAATAACGTATGTTATTAGCTGATTAATTTGATATTTTGCTAATAACTTGATCACGTTGCAAAATGACTGCGAGATGACGGGCCCTTCCCCAAAAATATACTAATTGATTTGATATACTCGCCTATAGTATTATATGGAATTGTGTCGGGCCCCGGCTCAAGTTTTCGATGTGATTTGCGCAATTCTAAAATGGGTTCAAGTGGGTTTTAACTAACTTCAATTAGCAGCTTTTTGTCGCTTCTGGTTTTGCGTTAAATTCAAATGTGCAAATTGAAACCATAACATATCTACATAAAAACTGTTGTGCTTCTATATATATAACTTTATCTGTTTGCGATCTGAAATTACCATAAACAGAATGTGTTAATTGGTGAAATCCAAAACTAATTAATTTACGCAGTCGAAAATAGTCTTCGATCAAACTGCGATCGATAGCCACTAATTAGTCTAGTCAGCCATTAGGCCAACACCAGAGACACCGACTGAGACAGACAGTCAGCTAATTTATTTATTTATTTACTGCAGTAAAAAATGGCCGATCGATCGGCATAATATCGCTAATGATGGCTAAAACTGAATCTCTCAGCTGAGTCAGTCAGTTAGCTTTCCAAGTCCCGTGTCCAACCAGTCACATGCACATTAAACAAACTTGGCCCAGACACATCCCACTTCCACTTGATAATTATGCTTTAGATACAAAATTAACACTTGAAGTTTACACATGGCAACACGAAAGTCAAAGAGAGAATGTGAGAGAGAGAGAAAAACGCTATTAAAGCAATTAGTCGGAGCTGTCGGCCAAGACGACGACTGCAATGCAACCAAAAACTAATGATGCACAATATGGCCGAGACGTGCGCTGGTGCAGGCCATAAACAAATTTAAAACCTAAACCATCAACTCCTACTCCTTCTCAGTCTTCGCTTAAGCCACACTTTCAGCTTAATGGCAATGGCGGCTGGCCACAGTTGGCCTGGCCAATCAAAGAGGCCAGTTGCCAGTTACCAGTTTTTAAAACCACTCGCCACGCCACTTGCCCAGATCCACACTGCTTTCAACTGAAACCTGAACTGGGCCAGGATTTGCAATCGCTTTGCAGTCGCTTGTCAATTATTAGCCGCTGCATTTCTACAATTCTGCGATTTGCATAAACACAATGAACACAAAACAGCACTTGGTATTAGTAATGGGTTCTGAGTTGAAGTTTCAGTTAAAGTCGGATTTAAGTCTTGTGGCAGGAGCAGCGGTTGATACACTGTCAACAAAAGAAGACACTGTAAACACTGTAAGAAAAGGTATAAGCGTTTTCAAATTATTTTCTTTAATATTTAGCAATGAATTTTACAAAATCGGCTTCTTCAGAAAATAAAACATGACAGCGCTTATTACATTTATTATAAAGATTATTACTGTGAAAATTATGGATTTTAAATTAAGAACATTGATTTATTAAGATATAAGAATATACAACTTCAAAGTTTTTATACCCTCTGAGGGGTATATTGGGTTTGTCAGAGGCGATTTTTATGTAACAGGCAGAAGGAGGCGTGGCAGACCCCATAAAGTATATATATTCTTGATCAGCATCAACAGCCGAGTCGATATAGCCATGTCCGTCTGTCCCTATGTCCGTCTGTCTGTCTGTCCGTATGAACGAAAGGATCTCAGAGATGGTAAGAGCTACAAAATCCGTTTTAGTCAGTATCGACCACATATTTAGTCAGTCAATTCAAGTTTGTTTCCTTTTTTTGATGTCACGCCCCCATTCGCCCACAATTAGCGAAAAACCAGACATACCTCGGAAAAAAATATGTGTTTTTGGCGAATATCTCGGTAACTATACACCAATTTGGCATGCAGGTTGCTGTTTGCAATATAAAGACAATGCCGTCAAAATTTTTTGGATGCCACGCCTCCTTCGCCTTTCTTTGTAACTTTGCAAGCGGCTGGCTTACTTATTTCTTAACGTACAGTTTTGTAACTTAGCATTTACTTGCAGGCAAATAATATCAAACGATTGTGAAAATTTCATTAAAATCGGACTATAAATAAAAAAGTTTATCATACAAACTTAAATTTTTATCGCAATAGCAGTGCACTGCTTTCGTTTACGCTGCAGTGTTGACAAGCAGTGCACATGCAGTGCTTGTGTATCTAAAACTTACTCAGTGCACTGCTTGTGTGTATAAAATTTACGCAGTGCACTGCTTGTAAGCAGTCCAAAATGAACTCATATAATTGAAAACGAAGCTCAGAGGGTATTACACAGTTGGCATGCCCGACTGACATTTTCTTTCTTGTTATTAATGCTAATTTTAAAGATGGTTACAAAAATTTGGTTACAACAAAACGACAAATTATTAAAAATATATTTGACAATGCTTAATGAATCCAACCAATACTAATACTTTTGTAATTTGTTCAAGTATTATTTCAAATGCAGTAAAGTAGTTTAAACGAAAAATTTTATTTATTTTTCCTTCAACCTTTAATACGAAGTAAAAAATTTTCTTTTTTTATCTTTGTAAAATAGTTTATGAAGATCATTTATCTATTAGTCTTTATATGGGGTAACAAATTGTATATATTTAAAATTTAAGAAATTATTCTTTACTGACACAGTCTGACAAATCTTAAAGTTCGTCAAGTACAACAAAAGAATTGACATTTAATTAAAAATATTTATTATTTTTATTAAGTCTTATTTTATCAATGTGATGCTAAAGTATTGAATGACGTATATTGTTAGCAAAATAAACAAAATCATAATTTTTTTTATCATCAAAAGTCAGAATAAAACAGCAAAATATAGAAAATACAGGCTAGAGAACTTTTAATCTATTTGTTTAAATAATTTTCATACATGCTTTAATTAAATCTATTTTTTTGTGCAATATGAGCTATGCATATGAAACCATTTAATGTAATACCTAAATGTAATTTTACAAAAATTTCAAAATTTGTGTTTTAATTTTAAAAAGTATTATTTTCATTTTAAGTGTTTTTTAACTAGAATATTTTACGATTTGTATAACATACTTTTGTCTTTGATGGCATAAACCTAGTTCAAGAACTTGTGTTTTTGAACAGTGCAGGGTAACGCCTGACACATTATGTCATTATATTGTTGCAACGTGTAATTGGAGGAAAACATTTGCCGCCAAATGACAAATGCATGAGCCAAAAAAATGAAAAGAAAACTAAATAATAAAAGGGAAAATGAAAGAGAACATCACAAAAGCCGCCGTCAAGCTTATGAATTACAAATAAGCTACAAAAAGGGGGCTGTTGTAGAGATAGGGGCGTGGCAATTGCATCTGCATACATCGCCTAGACACTAGTGCACTAGGAAAGGGGAATGGGAACTGGGAACCTGAAATGGAAATGGTAATGGTAATGGAAATGGAAATTGGGGTGTCAGTTGTCAGTTGTGGCACTGGCAATTCGTCTCGTTGTGGCTTTTTGTGAGTCGTGGCAACAAACACATTTAGCCAACTAATGCGCCAATTTAAATGCAGCAACAACAACTACAACTACAGCAACAACAATTCACAAACAGACAAAATATTTATGTTAAATGGCAGTTGGAGCTGAAATTGGAATTGAAATTGGAACTGGAATTGAAATTGGAATTGGAGCTGGTGCTCAAAAGTTGGGTTCACATTTTGCCAGTCTGTAATTTGCAAAATGAGATACTTTTGCAACTTGCCAGCGCTATAATTATAATTAATACGACCGCAACAACAAAAACTACAAAAACACAACAACACAACAACATTGTTGGCACAATTTCAAATATGGCCGCAACATTGTCATTATATTTATCTGTTATTGTTGTTACAATAGTGTTGGAGATGTTGCTGTCGTGTTGTTGCGGGTGCTGTTTGATTTTGCAGCTCTTGAATTAATTGCATTTCACATGACATTTTTGTATTTTACACGACAATTAATTGCGGTTATTAAGAGCCAAATAAATGCCTTTCAAAATGGCAAACA
Organism: Drosophila tripunctata; assembly: GCA_035047385.1. Classification (NCBI taxonomy): domain Eukaryota; kingdom Metazoa; phylum Arthropoda; class Insecta; order Diptera; family Drosophilidae; genus Drosophila; species Drosophila tripunctata. The sequence goes on along the minus strand of JAWNPS010000200.1, from coordinate 153,227 downwards.
TTTCGAATTGCAATGGCAACAATTATATGCACATGATTACAATCTGTTTTCAAATTATTCTAATTATAATTGTATTAGAAATGCAATTGCCAACAGGAAATATACTATAATATCTTTATGACAATTGCAAGGTAAAATATTTATTTAATAAACTAAATTAGTAGTTATATTATCTATTGTTAGTATAATAACCTTTTTTAAAAACAATTTATTTAAACTAAACCATTTCTTTATAGTATAAATACAATAATTGGTACGATTATTAGCCAAAAATATATATTGTTACTTTTTTTTATCAATCAAATTATATATTGTTGTCTTATTTAAGATTTATAAGACACTCTTCTATGACAACAATTTGTAAAAAATTGCTATATTTTTTAAACCTTTTACTAAAACTAAACCATGTACTTAATGACATCGCAATATATTAAGTAACTCTTTGTCGTGAAAACTTGTTTTGTTGTAGATATTTTGTTGGTTTATAATTGTAATTATAGCACACCTCCTTAAGCTCACCTTTTAACCCTTGATTACATACAACTAACCCGAAAACTAATAAAAAATATATGAATATATAAAAAACTGAAAACACGTCAAACAAGCACGCAACATTTTCAAGCTGCTTAGTGCAACTAATAAGCAGCTATACAAGATATATTGCCAACAATCTGGAAAAAAACTACAAACAAAATGAGAACTTACTAAAAAAGAGTCAAGTCACAATTACGTGAGGCGACCGAGAGGTGGATAAAGAGTAAGGAGACAGACTGTGGGGGCAGGGGTGGAAGAAGGGGCGACAAAGGCGATAGTTTAATGACCAACAAACGCCTTCTCATTAAACGTTAAATTGCACAGGCGCATGACACGAATTTCAGTCAGAAACACAGAGAGCGAGAGAGAGAGAGAGAGCCTAAGACTGCGTGTAAAGAAGAGAGAGAAGACAGACTGAGAGACGACAAAAAAAAAGAAGAAAATTTACTAAATATTGTATTACAACAACAACAACAGCAAGTGCAACTACAGCACATAACTGGCAGCTAGCAAGAAACTCGGTTGCATGCAACATTCAACTATGCCATTTATACGGAGAATGTTAACGAACAAACAAAGTCGAAGCTGGCCAACATGTATTCCTACACATGTACATAGTAGCAGACTTTGTTAGCTGATTTAAACTAGCACACATACACACACACACACACACACACACACACGTACACTTGTGAGTTGCAGTCATGTATTATAGTAAAGCATAGCCACAGGGTGTATGAAACAAGGGTCAGGACAAGACATTGTTGTACTAGACGCATGCGAAAATGTAACAAATCTAAGAGAGCGACAGTAAGGAGTGCACGACTACCAGTTACTCTAGGAAAAGGTTTTTAAATATGATGACACTCACATTTCCTCACAGTTTATTATGTTATTAAGCTAAGTTTCAGATAAGAAATGCAACATTTTCAACATTTTCAACTCTGTATTTCATTTCTTCAAAGCGCCACGATGATCATTTAGTGAGAGCAACGCGTTAAAATGTTGTGAAGTTTAATCTATCTGTATATGCTTATCTTTATTTCATTAATTTTGTTTAAATAATAAGCAGAAGACGATTTAGTTAATTGTCCTTCTAAATGTACGTTCTTAGGAACGAACAGATCTCAAAGAAGGTATGACACATAACCACAAATTAGCCATTTTGAACTCTATTTTTAGGCCGTCAATACAAGTTGGTTTAATGTTTTCATTCATGCTCTATTCGCAAAAAAATGAGGAGAACATATTATAGTATACAGAAAATTCTGATTTACTATCAGAGGAAATCAATTTTATCATGCGAAACATTTATATCATTGGGCATTAACAGACGAGCTAATGCATACATATCTATCATTACGTACTTATCACATAAAATTAAAATAAATAACCTTATCGATTAAAAAATTAACCTTGAATTTGTTTCTAGTGTAAAGTATTTGTATCGATGGTTTATGTTAAACCTTAATCGATATATTGTTTAGTAGTTTAAGTTTTGATATAAGTATTAACAACTTATCGAAGTGTTACTCTAAAACAGATGGATGATCTTTCTCTCTCTTCTTCCGGTGAAGTTTCGTGAAAACAGATGTGTCTGCTCGTTAGCGAAAATAATAATCTAAAAAAAATAAGTGTCATAAGCATTCATCAAATCTCTTATTTAGTTGTTGTTGTTGTACATTCTATGTTAACGTTGTCTTATTTCCAAATATAATATTTCTGGTTCTTTTTTCTAAAAGGAATCGCTTTAACTAAGCGTCTCATCAGCTTAAACTTTATAATTTTGTTTTTTAATGTTAAGAAACTAGATATTAAATAAAGCCTAATTTTTATTTAATATTCACTGTTTAGAAACTTTTAAGGAACAGGAAATTCAATACAAAATATCATAACAAAATAAGTTTTATATTATTATTATATATAAACAATTAAATCGGACTATGAAGGTCCATGCATTATTTCTCTATTTCTTGCATCTGGTCAAGAATATTTAAGTGTATATGCATGCTCGATGTGGGCTGTGGCACGCCTTCCACTGCCTCTCATTTGCTTCAGCTACCCTTTTGTTAGGGTATGCAAAGAAATGGGCTAATAGATGCTTGACGTTTTGACGTTTTGACGTTTTGCTGCGCCAACCGACGGGGTTATCATTAGGCTCCAAAGGCAATGGCGTGTAGGGAAGAATAAGAGGTGAAGAGGGGGGAGTGCCTGGGGTATGCCTGGGGTATGACTATGACAACATGCAATATGCTGATTTTTGTTTTGCATGTTGCAGCAGCAAACGAAGCCGTCAACGTCAACCAACTACTTGCAGCACAACAATGTAGCCAGTGTATGTGTGTGTGTGTGTGTGCGTGTGTGTGTTGCAAGTAATTGCCAACTTACTAACAACAATAGCAACTGTAGCAGCAAAGTGCTCATTGTTGTTGTAGTTAGTTAGTCGTCGTAATATGCTAAATTAATTGGACAACATGAAGTGCGTGATATTGACTGCTAATTAAGCAAGTTATGGCCAAGTTAGTGGCGCCACAGCACGCGCGCGTTTTAAAACGCTAGCAAACAGCACCGGCAGCTGCCACAATTACATCGATTAACTGCACGCCCCCTAAACTCCGTACTCCCTCTACTTCTCCCCTACTTTCTACTCCTCTCCACTCCCTCAATTAAAAGATGCTCAGATGCCGCAGTTTACCATTTATTAAATGCCGTCTAAGTGCAGCAAAGCGAAGTGACCCTTGACCCGAGCATTAGTTGTGCTGCAGGTAATACGGTAGCCAGAAGTCCTTCCAGGAAGGACCTTCGTCGGTGTTGTTGCAACTTGTAACATTTTCCAAATTGCATATAATTATGCAACAACACCAGTTCGGCTGGAACCAAGCGACATTCAACTTCACACCTTCGATCGCAAGGAGGCAACTTGGTTTGTGGCATGCACCCGAGAACATCCTGTTGCCGTGACCAATTCGATGGAGTGTAGTTAAGAGAGGCGACAGTGCTAGACCCTGTGTGCAAAGTAAGCTGAAGGGAAACAAGTTTGTCATATTAAGCATACTATAAACTTTATAGCGAACGATTCTAGATAAATGAGATTAACATATAATTATATTACATAAATTAAATCATTGAGATTACTCAAGAATTGCTGTAGAATAATATTGTTTTTAAGAGTTTATGGATGTTAAGCGGGAAATATGTATGTGCTGTAATTTAATTGAGAAATTCTTGACTTTTGGCTATGAATTAATTAATTGTTTTTTTATACTCTCTGAAATTGAGCTGAAATATTTGATTATTTTAAAGTATATCGTATAGTTTTCTGACTTTATTTCTGATGATAAAACGTTCTTATCTTTATCAAGTGTTCCCTTTTTCCTATTCGCAGTGAAGTGGAGTTACATCGTCTTCCCTTGAATCTAATACATTTTTTCGCTAAGGAACCTGCATGGCAAATTTGGTGTATCTAGCTCTTAAATCATGTGATATACTTTACCAATAGGGACAGGCGCACAAAGTAGTCTTAAATTTAAAATGTGACGCATTTTGCTACTTAACAGCTACTTTTGCAACTTAATAGACCCTTCGAAAATACTTAAGTGCAGGGTCTAACAAACGTTAAGTCGCAAGCCGCAAGCCTTTAGCCAAGTCTGCCATTAAGGTTTGGGCCAATTTGATGAGCTGGTCGCCATTAGAGCGATATCATCTACTGTTTGCATGGCTAACAGCATTTAGAGGAGAAATCGAAGAGAGCGACCCAGAGTGAGAGAGAGAGAGAGAGAGTGAGACAAAGGAAGAGCTATAGGATTACGATCTGATCTGTCGATTATGCATAAGCATGACAACAGGTGCGACACGTAATTTGCTAAAGGATTGCCCCACAAAAATACCAAAAACCAAAAGCGAAGAAGAAGAAAAGGATAATCGATTTGACGGCGCCTGCAGCTGCACCTAATGTGATGTGATGTGAAGTATATGATGATATTCACTTTTCCCAGTGTGTGTGTATAGGTGAGCGAGTGTGTGTGGCTATTGCTTTTATAATGAAATTGTGTTGACCAATTTGTTTTAATTTGTTTACCCTTTTTGGCTGTTTCCTTGGCCGCATCCTTTTCTGGCGCTGTGTGTGAAAGTGTGAAGTGTTCATGGCTTGTGGCGGCCAAAGGGGCGTGCCCCCAATTCGTTGCCACCAGCTGCCAGCAGGCATACGAACGAATCAAACTAACTGCCTACTGACACGATCTGGCCAAACATCATCAAACATCAAGCCAGCCAGCAATCGTCTCTGCAATTTGGTGTGGCAAATGTGATTGCAGTGCGGCAAACAACATGGGTCTGGGGCATGCCTCGCAACTAAGTGGTGTTGCTGTTATTGCTGGTGATGGTGGTGATGGTGGTGATGGTGGTGGCTTTAGCTTTAGCTTTAGCTCTGGCTAATAAATGAAATGTTTTATTGCCCGGCAACAGACAACAAACAAACAAATATGGCAGCCACGATAATTGGCAGCCATTTTTAAGCGCATTTCTTTCTGTTTCGTTTTGTTTTGTTTTGTTTCTTTGTCTGTCTGTCTGTTTGACACGCGCCACTGCACGAAGCAACCACAACAACAACTGCAAATTGTAACTAACAATTGCTGAAATGTTGATTACAACTGACGCAGCAGTTGCACTGCTGATGATGTTGCACTCAGTACTGACAAAGCGCTGCCCTTATACCCCCCGTAACACAAACAAATCTATGCCCATTTCCGTCATATATATATACATATATATTAGACTGTGGCGCAGCCCTTTGACTGCACTTAATTTTAATAAGTGCTAATGAGTTGCACAATGAGCGAAGAAGACCACGAAGACCAAGACCCGACCAGCATTAAATGCTTGAGCACTTTGCATAAATGGCTTTTAGACTCTACCAACTGCAACTGCAACTGCTTCCGCTGTCTTTATTTACCACATCTGCTTGGCGTTGGCAACTTTGTAGAGGAAAAGTGCTCGTTATGCTCTCAAACAAACCGCAAATAACACGCATTGACTGATGGCAACTGGCGACGTCGTATTAAAAGCCAAGTAAAGTAAAAGAAGCCAAAATGGATCGGGTCTTAACCGCAAACTTCAGATCAGCAGTCATAATTCAACACATTTATGTCATGCCATGTCAGCCAGTCAGTCAGGCAGTCAGTCAGGCAGTCAGCCAGTCAATCAGTCGGTCAATTGTACAGCTGAGTCATCTGATTTTTAGTCGAGTCCTATAATATACACATTGGGGCTCATTAGCGTAGCAGCCAATTAATAAACAAAAATAAATAATTGCACAATTCATTTGGTAATTAGACATGGCTCATAAAGTTGAATTAGCTAAAAACCAAAAAAGCCGATGGCCAAAACCAAGATACGACCATGCCAGACAGATACACTTACAAATATGTATACAGTTGGGTTCAGGCAAATAGAAACACTTTTTCTCCTCAAATAAATCTTCTAGTTTCTATAAACAATTGATCTTTAAATTGAACAATTGTTATAATATACCAAATAATGAAAGGTATACTACTTTTTTTTTTTTTACCAATAATGTGTTTTTTAATGCAAAAAGCTTAGAGGCCAAATAAATGTATTTCATTTAATCTAAAAAATTTTTACAACTGGGACTCTAAACCGCGCCGTATACGTTGTTTTGCAGTCAAACGTAGTACTCATACTATGAGTTCTCTGATATATACTTAAAAAAAAAAAATTGGTCAGAATATATATAATGATACCATACACATACCATGTAAGTTTGAGTTTGGTTTGTCTTAAAAGTACAAAAAATTTTATCAATCTAAAATCATTTTCTGACTTTCTTGTTCGACAAATATTTCATATAGTTGTCCGATTTATACAAAAATAATTCAGTTTTTCAAATGTCAGGTATCGAGGTATCTAGCTAGTGGTTAAAGTGTATATTCAACTCTTAAAATATATGATTTTACAACAAAACAAAATTTGATGCACACGAAATGAAGAAATAAAATATTTTTAAATAAGACATCAACCATTGCGATCAGACCAGCCGATCCCAATATAGGGATTTTCTTCGAGAATATAAAGTGGCTACTAGACGGCAGCACAGTGCACAGTGGCGGCTCTACAGTAGTTAAATTCAGGATATATACAACGATACCACAGTTATACTGTGTTAGTTTGGTTGCGGTATCTGAAATACAGGACGTGGAAAAGTAAATTTGTACTTCATGTACATGTACTCTTAAGTCTCTGAGATTCAGGCTAACATATAGTCAGACATGACTAAATCGAGTCGGCTGTAGATAATAATATATAATATTTACACGTTATCGTCCCTGCTAAGACTCTTTCTGCTTGTTGTACACAAAATTGTTTAAACAAACCTAAAAGAACTCTGCACTTTTTTAAAATATCATGGTCATACAAGCAGATCAGACATGACTAGAATTTTCAAGGTCAGCTGTAAATAACCTAAATATATTATGGTATATAATAAAGGTCTTGGAACAATTTGAATTTCATTATTGATTTTACGGCTTAGTTTAAATAGGAGTTTTAATGAAAATTGTTAGGTTTTGTTGTAACATTTTCAAACTTTCTTTTATTTTAATGAGCATCCAAACTATACATCTATTTTTTCTAAAGAACAGTAAATTTAAACCAATATATTTAAGAACAAAAGAATCCGAGCATTGCCTTATAAACAATTTAATCCTTAATCTGCTTAAGCAGTTGTTTTTATAGAATGCATACCCATTTTATAAGAGTCAACTGCATATCTATTAGTTTGGACATAACTGTGTCTATTTCATATATGTAAGTTCTAATGCCTAGAAGCACCTCTCACACGCATGCAAATGAAATGAAATTGGCTAGAAAGCAAACACAAATTGAGTGTAACTACATATGAATGCACATATATACATATACATATGTATGTATATACATATGTTTGTATGTAGCACACTACATGTATAAACAATTCATTTGTCACACTAAATTTGTTTCAATTCATTTGCTCGAAATGACAAATAATGCGATATAATTACATTTTTTGGTTCGGAATTGGAATTGGAATTGGGGGAATTTGTAAGCGAGAGCTGAAGTTGCTCATTAGGGCACTTGGTGGAGATTTTTTTAATGAGATTGTTACTATTTATGTACGTTTTTCCACAAAACTATGCGCGTGTGTGTGCATGTGTGTGTTTGTGTGCAATTATCATTTCCCTTCATCAACAGCAACGGTGCGTATGAGTGTTGTACTGCCAGCAGCAGCGCTGCCTCTGCCACTGCTGCTGCGTTTACCGTTCCACTTCAATTAGCGCACAATTTGCGCACGATGAGCTAAAAACGGGAGGCCTCCATCGACATCGCCTAATTTAAAACAATCACATGAAAGACATAAGCACTACGGAAGACATATGTATATGTGTTCCTGAACAGGAGCATCAGGGCGGTCGATCTGAAACTGGCGGCTATTAATGAGGCTTGACAGAAACGTTCCTCTTTTTTTGCTGACTGTTGAGGTAGTCGGCGAATATGACATATGTCGCACTAACAAATTTATATCCACAAAAGCAGATTACACATTTATTCTTTAACAAGTTGTGTTTCTGAATTTCAATACTTTTTGACTATTTAGCAAACAAAATCTCTGCAAAAGCAACTTTACAATGCATCAGTGTAAACAAAAATAAATTTTAAACTAATCGCACAAAAGCGACACTTTCGTTGAGTTGTTTGTTTACGAAAGCACTACTTCGTTAAGTTAGTAGTGGCCCTTACCTGTTTTAGACGAGACACAAACCTAACATTTGCAACTGGCGCCACCTGGCGGTTACGTTATAAGCACTTGCGCACTGCTTAGTAACTGCTTGCGAGGTAGCTGACGGTTATGTACTGCTTGCCAGTATAAGACTTCGCCTTAACCGTTTCAATAGTCAAATGTGTACGGTAGGCACGTATAAGATATGTGAGTAATGTACAATTTAGGAGTATTTACAAATGCAGCTGTGAAGCTTTCCTGTACATATCTGTGAAATTAGTTCAGTTATCTTAAAAAAACAAAAAAGTTAGTACGTTTTTAAATTTTCATAAATAGAAAATATATGACATAGTCATTCGATTCCAACCAAAATCGATCAATATATGTATATTACTACCTCCCGCGTACTGTATGAGTTTCATTGCAATATTTAAAAAAAAACAACAATTTTTTAATAATTTTTAAACTTTTATGATATGGCGGCTACATAGTTGTCCGATTCAAAGTCGGTCAGAATACATTAAATGGCACCATATACAGTGTGAATTTCGTTCAGATATCTTTAATACTTTTTGAGTTATAGGAATTCTGAAATCGATTGTTCACGATTTGCGTGGGCGGTGGGGCGTGGCAAATATCCAAAATAAACTTGTACTGCTTGCAGCATAGACGGATATACATACCAAGTTTGGTGGCTGTAGCTCTGAAAGTCTCTGAGATGTTTTCAAACAGACGGACGGACAGACGGACATGGCTATATCGACTGGGCTGTTGATGCTGATCAAGAATATATATACTTTATGGGGTCTGCTACTACTACTTTACTACTACTTTAAAAAATTTTTTCGATAAATTAACTAATAAAAAAATTTTAAAATTAAGGTGTGCAAAATAAATAAGTGGTACAGATACATTATACTTGACAGGCTCGTACTTAAATAAAACATTTTTTTCTAATGCAATGTTTCGAAGCAAATAAATGGCTTTTCTAAAAATTCAGCACAACAGCTGATTTGCCATTAGGTTCCGTTATTTAAGTAAGTGGTACAGTCCAGTGTTTTATGATATGCACTTGAATTGATGAGCTTTTTCCATAAAAATTCGGTAGTTTTTGTTACCAACATACTTTTTAGTATGTTATTTCAATTAATACTGTTATTTTTTCTAAAATTACAAAACATCCCAATTAATTAAAAAAAATGTTTTTTTATCCGAACTTTATCTCATAAAATGTTGGAAAACCATGTTATGGGAATGTCCGTACGCCCAATGGGAGCGAAAATGAGCCAGAGTAAATCCAAAAGTTTTAAAAAAAAAAAGCGAACGAATTAAATGCGTAGCAGAAAAAAGGACCAGTATGCTAATGCTATATGCTAATCTATAGACAGTATATTGTACTAATTTTTTACAACTGGTGTATGGGGTATAATCAATAATTTTTAATTTAACATCAATCGAACAATCGTTTCTGTATTCAGCATAATGAGCATTATTATATTTTCAACATTAACAGGCAATATAACAACAACAACAACAATAATAACAACAACGAAGGCAATTCAATTTTAATGGAGTAGCAATAAAACAGAAAAAGCGCAAAAAATTGATATAGCCATGCGGAGACGACGACTGCGACGGCCATAAGCTGGCAGGCCGGCATGTTGGCCGGAAAAGCCAACCAAGCAAGCCGCAGTTTAAGCCATGATCCAAGCCAGTAAAGTCAGTCGGGCAATACAATTTTGCAATTGAAATAAAATAATTTAAAATCGTTTTCATCAACATCAGCTAAAAGAGTTTTCGTTGCTATAGCAAATGCATGAAATGATTTTGCGGCAATCAGTCAGCAATGGCAATAATGAGCACGACGATGATGAAGTTGATGGATGGGTATTTGAAATTGATTCGCATTGAATACAAATGTGAATGTAAATGCGAAGGCGACTTCAATGGCGATGGCTATGGCTATGGCTATGGCGATGGCGAATAGGATTCTGTATGATTTGCCATCATTTTCATAGCCAATTGCATGGCTTTGACCGTTTGCCTTCTTTCTCTTTCTTTCTGTGGCATTTGTGAACCCGTCGATTTTCTTAATACGAAACGTGCCTGTCTGATGCGCCGTGTCCAATTATATATGGTTCGCTCTTTTGTAGGGTATGCTAAATCGTACAGCGAGAGAGAGAGAGTTTAACATTCGCTTGAATTAATCTCATTTTGCGCGTTCTCAGATACTTTCAATTCTCAACTCTCAAATCGCCGCAATTGGATGGCGAAGAGGAAGTGGAAGTGGAAGTAGAAGTGGAAGGGTTGGGAACCCATCGTTTTAACTGATTTGCGGTTAAATTGTCTTGCGAAAGAAAACCAATTTCAATTTCAAACAAAACGTTTTGTGCAAATTACGCAAAGGTTTTACTCTGTACGTGTTGCATCATCTCAAAGATGGAGTTGTGGTGTGTTAAGTTGAATTGTGTTGTGTTGTGTTGTGCGGTGTTAAGTTGAATGCGATCTCATCGGAAGTGTTTTTTTGCTGATTGCCCAGTCGCTCGTTTTGGTTAAAGGTCTGTCTGCACTGCACTGTGGTGCAAAAACGATTCATGGAAACGATCATGATTTGTGTGCAATCTAATGAAGAGTCACAAGAAGAGGCAACAATGTCTAGCCATGTGCCACTGGCCATCTGGGATGATCTTCCTCGGTTTCTCTATCGTTTGCTTGTTGTGTGTCACAAATGACAAATCGATTTCAAATTGTTGTAGTCTGTCTCTCAGCTAGTAATTAGCTGTATAAACAATAACGCCCACCAACGTGAGTTCTGCCCCTCTCTCTCTCTCTATCTCACCCTCTCTCCATGTTTCTATTTCATATCTATTGATAAATGATTTAAACAGTTTTCGATATGCTTATTTATGTTTTCGATATAATTTTAATGCTTTGTCTTTTTACAGTCCCACAATATGTTGCATTATCATTTTATAATTTCACCTTCCATCTCTCTTACGCTCTCTCTCCTTCCCTCACCCTCTCTCTTTCTCTGTCACTATATCATTCACAACCTTTTGTCAACACTCGACTGAGAGGGCAAATAAATGGCCGTTGTTCAAGCGCCAGTCGAGCGCATCTGTGTTCCCGTTTCCCTTTCCCCTTTCCTATCGCCAACGAGCATATCCGGTGTCCCAGCTTGATGTTGTTGTTTGTGCTGTTGTTCTCTCTTTGATAAGTTTTTGATGCGCCGCTGTCATATTATCATGTTAACATGTCAAAAGCGCCAGCCAATTATTATGGCCAACCAGTTCCTGAGTGTTTTTCTATTGTGTGGGCTGCTTGGCCAAGGCAGCCAATGATTGACTTTGGCTTTGCATACCCTGTACTTACCATCTTCATAAAAGTGGGGTAACATAGATATGCACATAACTTAATACCATGTACGAAAGTAAAGCCAAAGAAAATTAGTCGAGAAAAAGAGTATAATAAAGTGAATGATTCATTTAAACTAGTCAAGTGTTTCAAGTGTAAAATTGTTACTTTGGTTAAGTTGGACTATTTGTTTGTTTAAAAGTAATGAGCTGTTGTTTTCAACTTAAATATCTTACATTAATTAATTATTTACAAAGTGCACAGTTTTACTTTAAAAGAAGAGCAACACTTTATATGCTTAACTATAATATATTTAAAAATTATTACGTTTAAAAATTAAAAAATTTTAAATCTTAACAATGCTTTAATTTTATTTCCCTTTATTTCAATAAGATCAACTAGATTAATTACAGCAAAGTGAAATTTACATACAAATTAATATCTCAAATATCCGTAAAAAGTTTCAATAACAAAATAATACATAAGCAAATAAAATCTTAGCTTCAAAATTTAATAAACTTTTTTTAATCATTACGTTTATTAGTAATCACTAATAGTTAAATACACATCAGTCTAGAGTTTAAGTAATAAAACAATACTTAAAATATAAATTTGTAGATTTCAAACTTAGTATTGCAATGAATGAAATTTATATATTAAATAATACAAATATTATAAAATCTAAAATCAACCCAAACTATATAAAAACTTAACTGTAATCAATGCCTAACAAAAAAAACAAACATTATAATGCTCATCAAATTTGTTTTTTTTTCATCTCGCACGAACAGACTCACATTACAATATCCACTCGGCGATTGATGCTGATCATAAATATATATACTCATTGGGATCTGAAGTGCTTCCCTCAGCCTGTTACACATTTTTAACAGACTTGTTATACCCTTAACCTGTAAACAGTTTGTGTACAAACTGTTTACAGATCAACTGCAAGTCGATCACCTAAATGTAACGTAAATTTAATGGCTAGTTTTAGCTTTGTTTTAGAGACTATTTGGTTATTTATGAGTTTTATGGATGCTGCCTGTGATTAATGTGTGACAATATGGGGGACAAAGCGAACAAAGCCATATGAATATTAAACTTTGTCTGCCCATTTAAGAGCAACATAAATAAGTTGAGGCAAAGCGGCTAAACCCAAATCTAGATACATTAACACAAATCGTTCGTTGTGCATTTGGAAATCTCTCTCTCTCTCTCTGTCTCTCCATCTCTCTTTCGTTCTCTTTCTGTTCTCCAGTGTCACTTTGTTGAGGGCTCTTATCGCCGCTTGTAAATGTCTCAACTATTTGTTAAATGCTAAAGCGACATGGTCATAATGGAAATGACAACTTAACAGCACTGACTCCACGGCGACTCCAACGATGGCAAAAGCTATGGCAGAAATGTTAAAAGGCTCGGTCAAGTGGGACATCGAGGTTCCCTCTACTGCCCACTACGTCCCCCCTCGTGTATCGTCAAAGTTGACGCTGTTGTGATAACTGTATTGAGAGTGTCATTAACATTTTGATTGGTTTGCCAGACACGACGCTTGCAATGCTTGCAACGCTGCACAAGTCCACTTCCAGCTTCAGCTTCAACTTTAGCAACTCTTATGAGCGCCAGGAACAGGCTATTATCGCCGCACAAGACATGCACATCATTTGTTAAATAAAGTAGAGTCCAAGCCTGATTCTCAGATGTTTTGGGCCTGGGTAAGCCAACAGAGAGGACGGCGCTTGTGCGAGGCAATTAATCAAGGCGACGTTTTTGCATTCAAAATGAAAACACCTTTTTAGCAGCAACAACAACAATCTGAACAACATCGTCAATCAGTATCACTTGACAAACAGCAGGGACAGAGACAGACACAGAGGCAGAAGCAGAAGCTGAGAGAAGGAAGCCTGCTTGGAAGCCATCAACAAATTGCATCAGTCCAATTTGTGGAGCGACATACGCGGCGTATGCGTGATTTCTGATTCGTGTGACGCTTTACGTTTAAAGTGGTTTCGTCGAGTGGTGCTAATGTGAATGCGGGTGCGAACACCGGCTGTTTCCGTAAATGCAGGCGAAATTAAAAAGCGTCAATTTGTCACACATGATCAGGTCAAATTCTGAGCAGTTCTCTGTTGTCTTTCTCTCTCTCTCTCTTTCAAATAGCTGCTGTCATTAAGCACGCTTTTGTGGTTGAGTGTTTAATTGCCACACAGCTCCTCCAACAAGGAGGGGAAGTGGGAACCACTTGGCACACATTCACTGTACGACTTGTCATCCAGCCAGGCTTGTTGTTGGCCAAGTTGGCTAAGTTATTAACTGCGCTTGCAATCCATTAAGTGAGCAATTGGACGAGTGAGTGGGTGTAATGGAAGTGCAACACTGACAGCCCCGCCTCCTCTAACATACCAGAGAAAGAGAGAGAGAGAGAAAGAGAAACGCCTGCACACACACTCATAAGTATATTCATACATCAGACTTTGTCACTTGTCTGCAGATTGCCGTTGAGACCGTTGACTGTTTTTTGATTTGTTAAAAGTTTATGTGCTTTCCAAACCATAATTCAAGACACTTTTATGTATATATACAAAATGCGCATTTCATAAATAATTTATATTACTTTTAACTTATCTTTTGTAGAACTAGGAACGTCTACATTTTTATATTTAAAATATGTAGCTATTAAATCATTTAACTGTTTTATAGACTTACTTTATTAGTTGTACTTTGTATAACCTCCAATTGAAAAGTTTACAAGGTGCTTGTAACTTCTCCATCCACCTTTCTATCCATCTAACATATCTACATATCCTACATATCTAAGTGTCTATAAACTCACTAAATTTATCTTGTAGTTCTGTCTATGGTTTTATACTTATTTAGTATAAGACTTTGAGGAGTCGATACAACCACTAAAGTTATTTCAGCATTAAAAAACTGTGGAAAAGCAAGAAAAATCCAATTAAGCCTGTAGATTAGTTATGTTGTGTTATTAGTTTGTTAAGTTAGTTAAGTGTGTTAAAATAAAAGACTTAATACAATCCAATGAGCAATTGAAATTTGACGATCTCTACAGATTGGTGTAGGATTCTATCTAATTTATGTATGACTTAAAGCTACGAGTTATTCTAGTATATGTTAAATTAGCTTCATAAACTAGCAGAGTCAATGCTATGCTATGCTTTTACAACTTATTGTAGAATCTCTGGGAAATCAGAGTCTAGTGTTAAAAACTAGTTTGTTTTTTGGAACTTGTCAGCAATTGTGTACTTTAAAAAGTTATTTATATTTAAATAATAATAAAATACTTTAAAAAGTTATTTTTATTTAGATAATAGGTCGAAACAAGATTAAAAAGATAAACCGAGAAACTTATTTTCAATATTATGAATTAAAATCGGGGATAAACGGTGCTAAAACCTGATATTCACATGTGCTTGAAATTGCCTTTGAAAAATACGTTTTTCGTTGTATGAAAACTCTTTGGGTAGGGTCCGATATTTTGGAACGTTTGAAATTATTTTTCTTCAACTGAAATTTTATTCACAACACTATACCATACGGTCTGTCGGACAGACGGACAGACGGTCATTCGGATTTGGCTATAATACTGATCTAGAATATATATACTTTATGGGGTCTGACAAGCCTTCTGCCCATTACATACTTCGCTGTGCATTTGGAGCTCTTTTTCTCCCCCTCTCTCCATCACTCTTTTGAGCCCTCCAGCGTCATTAATGCTAAAGCCTTCGGCCTATTACATACTATTAACAAACCCAATATACCCTTATAGGGTAGAAAAATAAAAATAAAATGTCTGTGATGAAATTGTATGCGATTGTTGTAGAATATTTCGTCAGATACTCAAATGATTGCAAATTTGTACAAATCTTCATAATAAATTTAACACAATCATGAAACTTATTATCAGTACAGAACTACCGGCAAATCAGTAAACAGTTTAACAGCTGAAAGCATTTCAAAAAGTATCCATAGACACTTATCAGTATAGTGACGTTGAATGTAAACAGAAAAACACATGCTCATATATGTACATATTCAATTAACAAATAATAAGTTGAAGGGGGCTCAACTCCTATACGCCCAGTTCCAGAATCTGTTTAATCACAACAAATAATAAATCTTCTGTTGTAACTATTTTACATCGTAACGAGATCCGGTGGTTTTAAAACTGTTCTTTTGTTAATAGTGTAGTATAGGGATTCTTGATCCTATCATCTGTAAAATTGATTTCCCATGAAAACAAAGCTAATACAGCCAAATCATCTTGAGAATATTACAAATGTGTCTCGATCTCATTTCCTCATCAATAAATTTACTTCATGCTTCGATACAACTTTATCTCTAGGTCACTAAAGTGTTTCACACTGACATGCCGCAGCTTTAATTCTCTATTCTATTTTCGGCTTGGCTTTTATGCTTTAAGACTTAACAGATATTTTGGTTTGCAAGAGAGATTGTCAAGATGTTAAATACAAATCATAATCTATAAGTTTGTTTGTTATACATAACTTGGCACATACATTCAAGTGGACAAAACCGGTTCAACATTACATACTTCATTTAATATCCCCTGATAGGGTATTAAAAGAACCCCAATTAATTAAAGATAGCTATATCATTAGAGATGGTCGCTGATATGTGGAACTTGTCATTGAAAAAAACCGGTTAATACATACTAATAGTAATACCAACTCAGCAGTTTTTCAGTTCGGCACAAAGAGTTTTTGCTTATCAAAAAACTGACCTAAGAGCAAAAATTCTAGAAAATTGTTATTAAAGGTTCGCGTTAGAACGCCCGCTAAACAGTCTGTAAACTAAACGCATTCAGAATAGTCGTCGAGTATGGTGTTCTTAACAATAACACTCCTTGGAGTGCTGGTAGCTCTGGTCTATAAGTTTCTAACCTGGAATTATGGCTATTGGCAGAAGCGGAAGGTGCCTGGACCGAAGCCGGAACTGTTAACTGGCAACTACCCCAATATGTTCAAAATGAAGCGAAATGTCATTTATGATCTCAATGAAATCTATCGGTAATTCTTCATTCTGGAAAATCCTTGAAATCTTAACTAAAATATATTCTTTCTTACAATAAATACAAGCCGAACTATGATGCGGTTGGCATTTATATGGGTCGCACTCCACAGTTAATGATCCTCAGCCCTGAGTTGGCACATCGAGTATTCGTGTCGGATTTTAAGAACTTCCATGACAATGAGCTTTCTAAGATGGTCGACGAGCAATCGGATTTCATCATTGCAAACAACATATTTACCTTGACGGGAGACAAGTGGAAACAGCACCGTTCCGATATAACTCCGGGTCTAACCATGAGTCGAGTAAGCAAATGTTCACATATCCTATGAAACCGCTCGTTAAATTTTCAAACACATAAAGTAGTATAGTAGTGGTAAGCTTTTCTGAAAGTTCATAGAGATCGACTTATAAACCCTAAACAGTATTAGCAAACAGCTATCACTCTACGTTTAAACCTTCTGGTACAAGTACTTAATTCCCTTATATGCAACCCAAAAAATCCATGTGTTCATATAGTATCATTGTAAATCAAACTATTGGGAGTCGGAACAGAGTTTAGAAAGTCATCGGCACAATGTATTTTATGTTATTGTCTAATTATTTATAATTTTGTTTTTATTATTATTTAGATCAAAACTGTCTACCCTGTTACCAATCAAGTATGTAAGAAGCTCAACGAATTTATCCACAAGCAAATTCGCATTGGATCTACTACTGGTGTCAATGGCAAGGATGTAAGTGATAAGTGATTAAGTAAAATGTCAAACCATCAATTTGTATTAAATATTTACAGCTTAGTTTGTGCTTCACAACTGAAATGGTAACCGATTGCGTGTTGGGCCTCAGTGCTCAGAGCTTTTCCGATAACCCCACGCCAATAATGGAAAAAATCAAGAATCTTTTTGATCAATCTTGGGCCTTTGTGATTAATTTCGTACTATTCTCAATGTGTCCAATGTTGCTGCACTTCAAGAAGTTGCGATTTATACCTGATCACATCGAGAAATTCTTTGTTAATATTATGCAAAATGCGATAGATGCACGCGAATCTCAGTCAGCTGGAAAGATGAGTGAACGTGTAGATTTTCTGGACTACATTCTACAGTTGGGCAAGAAGAGAAACTTCAGTACACGTCAACTAACCTCCAATACTATGACATTCCTAATCGATGGCTTTGAAACATCAGCCACAGTGCTAGCAAATACTATGCTTTGCCTAGGTCGGGATCCCAAGTCCCAACAGCGACTAAGGGAAGAGATTGAGGCCAATCTTAATGATAAGGGCTTTGTCGATTTCGAAAAGATTCATGAACTTCCCTTTTTGGACGCCTGTATACTGGGTTAGCTATTTAAATCACTTCGTTAATGTATTCACTAACATTTCTGTTAATTTGTAGAAACAATTCGTGTTTTCCCGGTTTTGGTTATGTCTAATAAGTTGTGTACTGAGCCCATTGAGTTGTCCAACCGGAAAGACGCTAACTTTACTGTTGAGAAGGGCACCACAATCATCGTTCCACATGGTTGCTTTGTGAAAGACGATGAATTCTTCACGAATCCCGAGGATTTCCAACCTGATCGCTTTATGGAACCGAATTCAGCCAAATCTTTCCGGGATCGCGGCATCTTCATGCCCTTCGGTGATGGTCCTCGTATTTGTATAGGTTCGTATGGCTGCAATTTTCTATGGATCTATAAATATTAAAAGTACCTCAAACTCCTACCTAGGCATGCGATTCGCCCTCACTCAGGTCAAGGCAGCTCTCGTGGAAATTCTAACCAACTTCGATATTAAGATTAATCCCAAGACGCGCAAGAACAATATGATAGGACCGTTTGGCATCGTGCCGAGATTGGAAGGAGACATTTGGTTGGACTTTGCAGCTCGCAAGTGATAGCCGAATACAGCAAGCATTCAATAATAAGCAATTTTAAAAAAGCTCCAAAAATGTGTATTCATTTAACAACCCCATCTTTTCATCTAACTCATCAACTTCATAAAAGAGTTAAAATTATGCCAGTAAATCTTTGCAATACACAAAATATGCAATCGATATTAGTTGAGCACAGAGCTTCTACAAGGTAAGTAGTTGCCTAAGTGCGTCACTACCCAAGCCCAATATAGTATGCTAGCCTGCCGGGTACTAACTATATATACACGCAGAAATCAACATGGTAATCTGCTGGTCTGATCTCTGAATTGTAGGTATTTTGTATTTAAGGTATTTTTTACGGCTTTATTCTGTATACTCAGATTTTGAATCGGTCAAATATTTTTCGAGATAATGGAATTTAAATTTCGATTTGAAGCAAGCAAGAAATACAGTTGAGTATCCCGAGCGTGTAATACACTTTGAGTTTTATTTCCATTATTAATTTTAAACAAACAAGTATGTTAGTGCCTTGCTTGTAAACACTGCAGTGTAAACGAAAAATGTGCACTGCTGGTGTGTTATAAAATTTACGTTTTATGAAAAACTTAAGCTACAAAACTATATGCTAAGAAATACGTGAGCTACATGCACATTTATCATTTTTTCAAGTATTTCTTATGGGCGAAAAATGTTGATGCCATTGTCTTCATGTTACATATAGCTACCTGCATACCAAAATTGGTGTCCCTGAGTGTTATAGTTACCGATATATTCGTAAAAAAGACATATCTTTTCCGAGGTAGTATGTCTGGGTTTTCGCTTATTGTGAGCGTGGCATCGAAAAAAAAGATTCTTGTAGTGACTGACTAACTATGTGTTCGATACTGACTAAAACGGATGTTGTAGCTCTTACCTGCTCTGAGTTCTGTTTGTTCATACGGACAGACGGTCAGACAGACAGACAGACATGACTAAATCGACTCGGCTGTTGATACTGATCAAGAATATGAATACTTTATGCCTGTTACATACTTTTGACAAAACCCAATATACCCCTCAGAGGCTTTAATACAATATTGCATGTGAGGCATTGTTTAGGGCTAAGCCCCCCATTATTTATTTTGTCATTAATTGATATTAGAAATTTTGGGTTTTAAATTTGCAACATGCAACATGCACAAATACAATGTAAATAAAATAAAATATAAAAAACATATATCTCCGTCCCTCTGTATGTCCGTCTCTTCGTCTGTTCATTGACTATATTTTAATTAGTCTCACCGTTTTGATAAAATTTACAGATGCATATTCTTTCTGCACGAGTGCATGTTATGTGCTTAGACCGAATGAATATAGCATATATATGTAGTACGTACATAGTTACCTAAGGAACAATCGGTTAGAATTGCTAAGTATGAACAAATTCATTGTATATCCATATAGGCCTCTATTTGGCAAACAAAAAATATTTTTATTGGTAGAACCTTTCCACCTTTAGGTGGAAGTGGAGTGGGGGATAAGCCCAAATAAGAAAACCGTTTTATTCACTCTTACTCTTATAGTATCTGAAATCTAAAGCTCATTTACAAGTCTCTTTGGCTACCCTATTGATGATGACATAGAACTTTGTTTCTAACTTTGACTATTTTTTACAAAGTTAAGAGTCCCATGTACTTTTTAAGCCCAGGGTCTAATAAACTGTAAAATATGCATTCTCGTGAATTATAATACAAATGTGTTCTTATCTTTTTTAACCTATTATAAAATTATTTCATGCGTTTTCAAAACTATGTCGCTTGACATAGGTGTTATAAAGTCACGGCGAATATTTTATACACTTTAAGGCCAAGAACTATATATTTCGCTAGTTGTTCCTTTTTCAACTGGCGTCATATCAGTCTATCGACTCGGCTGTTAACTCTGTTCGAATAGGTATATCTTATTTTTTCCGGTCTGAGATGATTTCCCTGACGTAATTGCAAAATGTATGACAAAAACATTTAATCTTCTGTAAGTGTATAAAAACATTTATTGAATTATTGATTTCGCATTGTTAATAGCAGTTGATAATTTATCAGTGATAAATATCAGTCATTGTTGAAAACTGGTGGAATACCCTCATAGTTTAGTATTCTGACTATAAAATACCCTGTTGTCTAAAACAGTAACATACAATTATGTCAATTACAGAGTTTATCAGATATGAGATATTTAAGAATTAAAATATTTATAATGTACATATCGTATAAAGTCTGCTATTTATTTTTAATGTGATTTATGGATCCTTTTTCTTTTTATTAGGCACGGGGTCAAAAAACACGGATTTCAACAAAGTAATATACAATTTCAGCAGCTCATTCCATTCAAAACCGATAAGCTGCTGACGATATGTAATCGCTTATCATTTAATTGGGCTAACTAGCTGATAGACACTTGCACATATGTATATAAAGGGGCTGTGATGAAAGCACTTGATGAACAGTCTAATATTTAACGGCAATCTGAATTCTGGGCGAGTAGACCTTAAAACAGACAACAAATAGGTTGAAAATGGTGATTATAACGATTGTACTTCTCGGAGTGGCCATAGCTCTGGTCTATCAGTTCCTCACCTGGAATTATGGATATTGGCAGAAACGGAAGGTGCCAGGACCGACTCCAAAGCTATTAACAGGAAATTATCCCAATTTGTACTCTATGAAGCGAAATCTAATTTATGATCTTCAAGATATTTATCGGTAATTTGTACAAAGTAAATTAATAGAGAATCCTTGAAGAATCAACTTATGTTTTTCCCACTTACAGTGACTTCAAAGAGAAATATGATGCCGTTGGCATTTACGTTGGTCGTAGTCCACAGTTAATGATAACCAGCCCAGAGTTGGCTCATCGAGTATTGGTATCAGAGTTCAGAAACTTTCATGACAATGAGTTATCCACAATGGTCGATGAGAAGTCTGATTA
The DNA here is from genome assembly GCA_035047385.1 of Drosophila tripunctata. NCBI lineage: Eukaryota > Metazoa > Arthropoda > Insecta > Diptera > Drosophilidae > Drosophila > Drosophila tripunctata. The sequence goes on along the minus strand of JAWNPS010000200.1, from coordinate 131,678 downwards.
CCTTTTAGCTAACAATATCTTCACATTAACGGGGGACAAATGGAAACAGCGTCGAGCCGATATAACTCCAGGACTAACCATGAGTCGAGTAAGTATCAGGAAATTTGTATACCCTTTGAGGGGTATATTGGGTTTGTTAATAGTATGTAACAGGCAGAAGAAGGCGAGGCACACCCCAAAAACTGTATATATTCATTGTCACACAATATAAGAATCTTTATTTCGATGCCACGCCCCATTCGCCCACAAAAAACGAAAAACCAGACATGCCTCGAAAAAACATACATGTTTTTTACGAATATCTCAGTAACTAAGGCACCTAAGGACACCAATTTTGGCATGCAGGTTGCTAGATGCAATATAAAGATAATGCCAACAACATTTTTTTAATGCCACGCCCTCTTCGCCCACAACGAACACAATTGCGTTGAAAGTTTGCATGTCTCCAGCTGACTTATTTCTTAACGTATAGTTTTGTAACTTTGCGTATACTTGGAGACAAATAATATCATACGATCCTGAAAATTGAGTCAAAATCGGACTGTAATCAAGAAAGCCAACGTACATCAAAACTGTGCGATACACAGCCAGCAGCGAAAACGAAAAAATGTGAAACAAAGTGAGACCGAGACAGACATACAAATGCGCCTGCATGTTAAGTTCTTGCAACAGTTACTCCAATTTGAACTCATATAAGCAATTTAAAACGAAGCTCAGAGGTTATTACGCGGTCGGTATGACCGACTGAAATTTTCTATCTTGTTTGATTTAGTTTTATGTAACCCAGTTTTTATATTTCTCAGATTAAATCAGTTTATCCTGTTACTAATCAAGTGTGTAAGAAACTTAACGATTTCATTCGCAAGCAAATTCGCATAGGATCTACAACTGGTGTCAATGGCAAGGATGTAAGTGAATAAGTAATCTTGTTGTCGGATACTTAAATAATTCCAGTTCCTCTTATGTAGATAAGCTTGTGCTTTACAACTGAAATGGTAACCGATTGCGTGTTGGGCCTCAGTGCTGAGAGCTTTAGTGATACCCCTTCGCCCATAATGGATAAAATTAAGAATCTTTTTGATCAGTCCTGGACCTTTGTAGTGCAGTTCGTCCTAGTCTCGATGTTTCCAACAATTCTTCGCTTCAAAAAGTTGCGGTTCATTCCAAATCCCATCAGTGACTTCTTTATTGATCTCATGCAGAGCGCGATTGATGCACGAGAATCTCAGATGTCAGCTGGCAAAAAGTTAGAACGGGTAGATTTCTTGGATTATATTCTACAGATGGGAAAAAAGCAAAACCTTAGTACCCGACAACTAACAGCTAATACTATGACATTCTTAATCGATGGGTTTGAGACAACAGCTTCGGTCTTGGCACATACAATGCTTTGCCTGGGACGAGATCCCAAGTCCCAACAGCGACTAAGGGAAGAGATCCAGGCCAATCTTAATGACAAGGGCTTTATCGACTTTGAAAAGATAAACGACCTGCCTTTTATGGATGCCTGTATACTGGGTAAGCTAGCTTAGCTCTTGTTGTTTACTTAAAGAAAATACTAACTTTAATTATAATTTTTTTAGAATCCATACGCCTATTCCCAGTTCTGATCGTATCCATGAAGCTGTGTACTAAGCAGATTGAGCTTTCTACCGTAAATGGATCTGGAATTACCATTGAGAAGGGCACTGTAGTCATGGTTCCACATGGATGCTATACCAAAGACAAAGATTTTTTCCCAAGTCCCGAAGTCTTTCAACCCGATCGCTTTATGGAACCGAACTCAGCCAAATCTTATCGCGATCGCGGCATTTTCATGCCCTTCGGTGATGGTCCTCGAATTTGCATAGGTTCGTATAGCTGTGATTTTTCATGGATCTATGAATATAATTAATATTTCAAACTCCTTTCTAGGTATGCGATTCGCCCTCACTCAAATTAAGGCAGCCCTCGCAGAGGTTTTAACCAATTTCGATATTAAAATAAATCCAAAGACCCGTAAAGACAACTTGATAGAACCCGTTGGCATTGTCCCGAAATTAGATGGAGATATTTGGTTAGACTTTGCAGCTCGCAACTAAAGACCGAAAGAAAGCTATAAATTTGACATGAAAACTCAAAAATATCCTTTATTACAGTAATACTTGTTTAATTATTAGTCAACATTATTAATTTGCAAAGTGTAAAATATTTACAGCTGAACTCTAAAAAATGTTCTATGTTAATAAATAATTTGCTTGCCTTGAAACTAACTTTGGAGTAGTCTGGGATAAGTTAAGAGTATCGATGTGATAAAAGGATGATTGGTACAGAAAAGTGTACAAATTTTGTGCGGTGAAACTCATTCGCTTTTACATTTATTTATTTGACAATTTATTTATTATTAATAAATAAAATATTTATGGAGCTCGGAAAAATGAGTAATTTTCTTAATTGCCAATAACATTATGCATTACTATTATGCTATGTTAAGGTCGGAGTCTCCAGTGAGTAAAGCAAGAGATACAGGTCACTGTAGTTGGTTTTCGGGTTTTGTATCGGTTCAAGTAACGTATCTCGAATAGCTTCTAAACTTATAGGCACTTCTTGGATTTGAAGTCTCTCAGATCAAAGCGGCCTTTATTGAGGTCTTAACCAATTTCAATATAAATGTTAGAATTTTTCGACAACAAAATTATTATTACTCGAACACTTAAAATATTTCCTCTTTGTCAAAGTCAATGATGGTCGCCTAGTCAATGCAGAAAATTAAAGTTCTCAGCTTGGGAATCGCTGTGGAGAGTCAACAAATTTCAACTGTCAGACAAGTCAGACGCTGTTGGACCTGAGTTTACCTCTGTTGTCCTGGTTTTACAGATTTTGCACAAACAATTCATGAGTACAAAGCAAAGAAATAACACCTTCTCACAGGATCGGAGACTGGAGTTGGGCATTTGAAATTAATGAACTCTGATTCACAGTCATGTTGCCTCAGTGCCCCTCAGGGCATGGTATGTTTTTTAATTTCAACTAAAATGCATTTCGGATGATGAACGAGGACACACAGTCTTCAGACAGGACACTCTCCCCCTCCCGTTTCGCCCTATCCATCCAGCTCCATTGCCATTTTTAATTGTTTTGGGAAAAAGGCGGCCAGAAAAAATGAAAATATTCATTTGTTACACGGAAAAAACGGCAGAGGTGTCTCAAAACCATTGTGTCGTTTGAAAAATGATTGAAATTTGCCATCGTCATTTATATTAAATATTGCTTCGTAAATGAATTGACTTAAAAGACTGCAATTTCAGAGATGTGACAATCATTTCGGTATACTATATAGTATAGTATGCAAATGAAATTAAATGAAACGGTTGATGAGCTGGCTAAGCAAATAAACACATTTTAATTAACATTTAAAATGAGTATTAAGCAAAAAGCTTTTAAGCAACGGGCCAATAACAATAACAACAGTAACAGCAAAAACAAAGCCAGTCTGAGAATCGATGTATCAAAATATGAAAGAGGAGAGCCTCGATCGTTCATTAACAAGCGCGTCAAACTGATAAGAATGAGAGATGATGAGAAGAGAGAGAGAGCGAAGTGGGGGAAAGAGAGGCAACAAAACAGGTCACAATGCTAATTGATTGCAGCAGAGTTGCTGCCTCAACGTGGGCCATAAAATTATTGGAACCACCGCCAGGAGACACGCATTTCTCGTCTTGATAAGCAAATTGCGTTTTCAACAAAGTGACCAAGGGTCGTGACTCATCATAAGGCACGAGTGGAGAAAGAGACAGCAGCAGAGAAAGGGAGAAACCCAATCAGTTGGCCAGTTAACAGTCACAGGTAAAAGATAATCTACAGTTTTAACTCAAGTGGGAAGTGCCTCTCGTCTAATGCACAAAAGTCGAGCCAAGAATTGAGGTTCGACTGCATTCACAGATTAAGCAATTAACTTTGGTAGTTGAGATAAGACTCTCACACTACACAAAGTATTCCTGCTCTCCCTCTCTCCCCCCGTCTTTCTCAACATAGGTGTTGTTTTATGTATATGTGTATTCGATCTGAGCGATTTATGCAAATAATACACAATATCGAAATGCTTTGTGCTCCAATTTATGGCTTATAATCGAAATATCTGAAATGCTTTTTTCTACAACAACTTTTTTATGAGATATTTTTATAAGCTCTTAATGTTATAATTTACTTTCCAAAATATTTAACGTAAATATGTGCATTTAAATATATATATCTCTCCGTCTCTGTCTGTCTGTTTTAGCGAATCTTTTGTTTAGACTTTTTATGGGGGCGTAGCTGTCAATAACTCTCGATATTTTTATGATCGCATCTGATTTAATTAATTTTATGTGTCAGATAGCAGTTAAATACTTGAGAAACTCACAACGTCTAACAAAGTTGTTATACAAATTAGTGGAATGTGCCAAAATAAAAACCATATATATAGATATATGTGTATGTATGTACAATACATAACTCTCTCGCTTCGGTGCTTTGCGCTACAAATTTATGAAGCACACACCATTTGGGTAAAATTTAACCCCCTTTCAAACTGAATTCGTACCCACTTGAGGTAATAAAAATCATGGCTACCCCCTGTAAATGGAGCTAAGTATGATCCATAAATATATTCAGCTAATCGCACGCACTCAGAGCTGAAAACAACGGAAATTGTTTGTAATCATACGAAAATTGCCTACAAATGAACTGCTTAACGGTGTGTCGCACATTTGCCAAACAACCAAACAGCCAAACACCACCAAGCACCACACGGCACCACCGAGCACCTCCGCCAGCCAACAATCAGAATCACAATGGCAGACCCATTGTAATACATTTAACCCGGCCAGAAACTGTGCCACATTTGCGTTAGCGGCTGCCAAATACAAACTCTTAGTAATTTAAGCCGTTAGGCAAATACCCTGTAGTTACTATTTGATACTTTAAAATAAGACAACTGATATCATAAATGGATATCTTAAATGCTACTACTAGCAATATCAATACCTCAAATAAATTAACAACTTTTATTTTCAGTCGCCAAGCGAATATAAATTCTATATACATCTCCTGCTTATTCAGTACAGGGTACTATAACAATCGCTGGCTGGAATTGCGCGAGAGCATATTTAATTTATAAAACGACCAAAAATGGCGCATACAAAATTGTCCAGAGTAACATAAGTGGATAAAAGGAGAGGGAATGTGGGGCTGAGTGGGGTAGCAATAACGAAGGGTGCCACAAGGCGAGAAAGCGCTGTGGCAATAATGCGGGAAAAAAATCGGTTACTTATTAAAAATGCCCATATAGCATACAATATGCATGTATATAGCATGTTCGTGTGTGTTAGAGTGCCTGTTTTTGTGTGAGTGCGGCCTCATAAAAATCAGTGACTCCTTCTAAAGAGTGGGTGCGAAATTAATTAAGAACCCTCTGCTAATATTACGAGTTTTGTGCTCTCCTCCAGAATAAAAGTATTTTGCAAATACCTTTTGTTTCTAAGTAAGTAAGCCCTAAATGGCTACAGACTCCTCTCTGTTATGATGATAGTGAGTTTGATCAGATGTGGGTAGAATGTTGAATAAATTTCAAACTCACTTAAGACTGCCGTCGACTGTATGCATATTCTTATATTTACATTACTTCTTCGTTTATCTGATTTTGAATTAGTATAGACTTATTAAATTTAAAATATGTATGTATTATATTAATATCTAAACAATTGTAAAACGATCTATATTAACATGTACTTTGCTTGTTTTGTAATACATTTTCAAGTCCGCATAACAAGAGAAGTAACATGTGTAGCATCATTCTTTACACCCCTTAAAAAATTTTTTAAAAGCTAACAATTGTGCGTGCACTGTATGTAGCTGATATAGAAGCGGTCTATCACAAATTATGAAGTTATTTGAAGTAGCCATTTGATATACTGTTGTCATACCCTCTGTTCTTATACCCTCTGGCGTGGCAGACCCCATTAAGTATATATATTCTTGATCAGCATCACAAGCCGAGTCGATATAGCCATTTCCGTCTGTCCGTCTGTGCGTCTGTCCGTATGAACAAACAGATCTCAGAGATGGTAAGAGCTACACTATCCTTTTTAGTCAGTATCGACCACATATTTAGTCAGTCAATACAAGAATCTTTTTTTTTTCGATGCCACGCCCCATTCACCCAAAATAAGAGAAAAACCAGGCATACCTCGGAAAAAATACAAGTTTTTTGCGAATGTCTCGGTAACTATAACACCTATGGACACCAATTTTGGCATGCAGGTTACTAGATGCAATATAAAGATAATGCCATCAAAATTTTTTGGATGCCACGCCTCCTTCGCCCACCAAAAGCACAATTGCGTTGTAGCTTTGCATGCCGCTGGCTCACTTATTTCTTAACGTATAGTTTTTTTACTTAGCAACTTACAACTTGCAGACAAATAATATCAAACGATTGTGAAAATTTCATCAAAATCGGATCATGATTAAAAAAGTTTGTCATACAACAAAAATCGTTACTTGCAAGCAAGGCATAGCCACGTGCATTGCACTGTGCGAGCGAGACAGACACACAAGTATGTTTGCATTTGATCTCATATAATTGGAAACGAAGCTCAGAGGTTATTACACGGTCGGCATGCCCGACTGATATTTATTTTCTAGTTGTTTTTTTTTGATTGCAGTTAAATTTTCGCGATAAGCATTTAGTGCAACAAAACCAATTAATTGGTTTGATATACATATGTAAATACCACATCTACCCTGAATTCATACAAGTCTCTGCAGGTCTTGCAAGGGTATCTAATTTTTGGCATTCTAAACTAGTTATGTAATGAATTTTACTTTATTATATTTATATAGTAAAATATTTACACATAAAATTGATATAAGTAATTTTAGGTGTTGAATTAAGGTTTTCTTCCCTAAATTAATAGTAGCGCTAAAGAATTTTTTATATTATTAATTAGATACATATATTAAATACTATTACGGAAATATAAAGCGGTCCCTTAAAGTCGACGCTTTAGACTATAGCATTCTCTTCTTCTTTTATTTTCTAAAAGAAAACTAGATGCCAATATAGTACATGGTATAAACATTATTCTAAAGGTTCACAGACCTAACAAACAACATAATAAATTAAATTGTAAAATCTTGTTTCGTTATTTTCTAGTAAAATCAGCCATTTAAAGTATTTAAAGAAATTCCACATATGTTGTTTGAACACAGAAATTCAATAATCACAGCTGTTCACTAATTCTCCCTCCCATGTCTCTGTCTACCAAAATCTGAGCGCCTTGAGTTTCGATTTCAACTCAATGGATGCTCAACAAGTCAAGCATTTGAGGCACAAACTCCCACACACCGACCAATACACACATACACATACACGCAGACAGAAAGCAATGTGGATTAAATAATTAATGTGTTAATTTATCGGTTAGCAAATTGTGTGGTCAATTCACTAACAAAATCACGCATAGACCCAAAATCGACCAAAAGCGACTGGGATTTCACTTCTCTCTCTCACTCTCTCTCTCTCTCTCTCTCTCTCTCTCTCTATCTCATTCTCTCTGTCTCTCCGTATTCGCAGTGTGTAGACAGGCGAAAAGAATTTCGTTGGAGGGAAGCAAAGACACACAATGGTCTAGGGCTAAGTTTGTACTTTACGTGTTGAGGGAAATCTATTAAATGGCAGACAAAAGAGAAAGATAGAAAGATAGAGAAAGAAAGAGAGATATAGCTTCTGTGTCTTGATTCGTGAGTATTTGAAAGACATTCACATAAAGCTAAAACTGTCACCAATAATAGCATTCACCTGACCGCACATAAAATTTGCGAACAACGAACAGGGACAGGACCATAATCAGTATTGGCAATTGGAGTGACATTTGTGCCGTCGTCTGCCACCAGCCTCCAACCTGCCACACCCACTTTGTGTTGAGGCTCTGCCCGTCCACCATTTGTATATGAGCTAAATAAAAATGCATACGAAATGAAGCTGGCAACGTTGCAGGCAGCAAACAAAAGCATCGCAGTCGCCATTTGAAGGCACTTGCGCACAACTTTCCTACTGAATATTCCATGAAGTTGCCAATAAAGTCAAGTGGCAAGTCCTGGCAAATGGTAGCGAAGGTGGGGCAAGTTGCTCATGCTCTTGCTACCGCTGCTGCTACTGCTGCCACCTCTGCTGTTGACTGCACTGCTGCTGCTGCTGCATACTAATTTGGCGTACCCTCTCTCTCTCTCTCTCTCTATCTCTCTCCCCTTCTCCGATACACACTACATACCAAATATGTATGTACTCTCCTTCCTACCTGCTTACACAGACACTTCCAATGCCCTGCATTGTGGTGGCATCTCGTCCTCATTTTGTATTCATACCAAGCACCAATTTCGCGTTGCTGTTGCACTTATTGTTGTTGTTGTTGTTGTTCTTGCTATTACTGTTCTTATTCGTCTTGTAGTTGTTGTTGTGCCTGCTATTAACTGAAATACAAGTAAAAAGAAAAACAACAATATGCTGCAATAAAAATGTGGCCCGCCTCTCGCTTTGCATTAAAATTGCATTGCAATTGCTCAAGTCGAGACCTTTGTTGTTGTTGTTGCTGCTGCTCTTTTATTATGGCAATTGTTGCCGTTGCCTGTTGTTGCTGTTGCTGTTGCCGTTCAAATGAAATCCAATTAGTTGGCTACAAGGCCTACAACGACGATGCGTCGTGACTTGAGAAGTCCTTTTGCATCTGACTGTCTACGACTTTGCATATAGATTTCAATACACTGACAGAAACACAGAGTATTTGAACACATTTTTTGTTTAATTAACTAGATATACTATTTCTTATATTTACGCTAAACATAAAGTAAAAATTATATCTTAATATTTTGATGATTTTATTAGTAAGTTGGAAATTATCATTACTATAATGAAGTTTGTTGTTATATTATATATCAGACAGTATCACAGTTTAACTAAAGGAATATTAATGAATAACAAATAACAAACATATATTTTTGAAGTGGCAAAATCAATGAGCATATTTAACAATTATCAAATGATTTTAAAATATACATTTAAAAAGCAAAGAAAAAAGCACTCTTTACCCGTTAATTATTATATTATTTTGTATGTATAATAGTTAATAAATAAATAAATAAATAAATAGAAGAGAAAAAAATTTCTGGTTCTGTTTCGTATAAATTTTTTTTTATTATTTTATCGTAATCTTAAACTATTAACTTTCATAATTTATTTGACGAACATAATGCTAATTTAAATCAAACATTAAATTTTAAAACTATAAGTTTCATTTCACGCTATATAAACTATAATATGGAGTTTTGACTAAATAATTAAAAAATCATTAGTCCATTTTGCTCTTTTTCAAAGAGCTCAGGTTCTAATTAAATTAAATTTTATTTATAATTTGTATCTCAAATAGACTATAAGTTATAATTTGGACTGATCTGACTAAATTAAATTTGAAGTTTGAATTCAACCCCGAGTTGACTAACTAAAGTTCACTACCTTAATAAACTTATCTTTTATTATATAATTAATGATTATTGTGGTATTCCAATTACAGTGTAAATTTTTGGAAATCTTAAATATAAGAATTAGGTATGGTTAAAATTCATTCAGATATATAGGTAATGACAAAATATAGTTATACTTTTACACGTTATAATCAAATTAAAGATAATTGTATTATTAATTTCAGAATAACTGATAGCTACAAGTAGTTTTCTTGCTGTGTATAATCAGTCTCTGTGTGTGTTGGATCACGCTCACAATTGAATATGCAGTAATTGCCCGTTTTCATTGTTGGCCATGATTTTCGCTGACTTTTGATACCAAAAAGCGTTGTGCTTAAGTGCAAAATTGAATTTTTATGATTAATTTTTTGTTTATTTTTTTTTTGCTAGCAGAAAAGGAGAAAATCTGTTAGTGAATGGAGTTAGAAACTGTTTTGAGCTGCATGGATTCTGTTTAAAGAAAGGAATGCTTAGGGCACATGCCAACAGTGGAATTCTAAGCTTTCAATCGGTATTCAATTCACAATCAAGACAAGGAATTTCAAGCCACCTGAATGAGTGGGCATCTTGAGCTCAAGGCCAAGAAGACTGGGCAATAAAACTGTCAATTAACCTTTAAGTGAACCTGCAAAGATGCCAGTGTGCACAGGAAGAGAAGCTGAACAAAATAATTTCCATTTGCATAGGACAGGTGGGTAATGGAAGGCGGACAGTGGGCGGTAGGTTGGTAGGTTGGGGGAATATCTTATCGTATGCTGCCAGAATGCCAGGGTTTCGAGATAGTAGCGTTGGCACTAATAGAGATCTCGCAGCGAGTGCTGTCAGTGGCAAAGAGCCGGACAGGCATTAGGAAAAGTCGTAGGAAAAGTGGACCACAGGCTAAGACGGGACGCAGTTCTGCTACGATTTTCTTCGCTGCTCCGTCGCTTTGTGAACTCAAACTGACAAAACGCTGCTATTTCCAATTGTGCTATTAATCTGCCACATTTGCACTTCTTCAGGTCATGCGCTGTCTCGCTCACTCGTGCACTCGCACACACACACGCAGTGGATGGCAACGCTTGGCTAACCCGAAAATAGAAACAATCAAAATGAAAATACATTCTCTTCATACTCTCGTCTATTCGTAATAAAAACCCCAAAAGCAAAACGTTTTCCATTTAAAATGTCGTCGCAAATGCAAAGCTCAAGCTTCCCTCCTCCTGCCCCCTGCCCCTCGGCCAACAACCACACACCCCAGTCCATAGCCAGACACAAAAACATCAGCAAAGCAGCGGCCAATCAGAAGCAAGCAGTGTTACGCCCACTGCGTCAATTGATGGCCAGTGCTGCCCATCGCCATGCAGAATGAAACCTGTTTGCCTGCTGACCAGAGAGCTAACAGAGAGAAGAGAGAGCGCATGTGCAAAGACAGAGGTAGAGAGTGAGAGAGAGAGTGAGCGCAGTGGCAGTAGGTAGAGCGAGATGCAAGTGTGGCTGGGGCGGGCCAACCAGCGGCAACCACCAGACACACAAGTGCGCGAGGGTGAGCAGGGGTGAGCGGAGGTGTGCGGTGTGCTGCTGCGAGGGTTGGCTAACGTTTATTATGGTAGGTTAGGTTCAAACAAGGTGGCAAACAGGCTCGTTAACGTTAACCAAATAGGAAGGAAGCAGCAGCGCCAGCAGCAGTAGAGTCAACAGCGCTGCTGGCGTCGTGGAAACTGGTTATTGTTTTTATTTTTGCTGCCAGCGGGGTGACTCCTGCCTTTGGCTTAGCTTATTTGGCTAACAAGCAGTAGAGACGTCGACTGCGACAGTGACTGCGACAGCGACAACGACAGCGCAGCTCAAACGTCCGTCGGCATATTTTGTTTTGTTGTTTTTGGGCTGTGCATTTATGAAAAGCGTTTACGCCCGCCAGCACGCGCCCGCTCTCATCGGCTCGGTAATTCTGCAGATCGCACAGCTCAGTCAACGGCGTCAGCTCAATTTGTCGAGTCGCGTTCTCGTCGCGGAAGTCAATCAGCTAAGTTAATTAAACTGTTCCCCCAAATACAAATCGCCTCAAGTTTCCAGTGTTGTGTTTTGAAGTGAATGTGTGACAACAAAAAGTATCGAAAATTTAAAAACACAATATTTGATTTAAGACCAAGTGAAATTTGTGTAGTGCTTGAGAACTGATCAAATTGGCGCCATTAATTGTCAACATGTCCAGTCACGAGGAGGATGAGCACGAGCATGAGCACGAACACGAGCACGAGCACGAACATGGCGACGACGTGGAGGAGCAGGAAATACATGTCGATGTCGATTCCGATTCACGCATGTCATGTGGCAGCGGATCCGATGTCGATATGGACGGTGGCAGTTGCTACGACGAGTCCGAAACGCCACTCAGGTAACATATCAATTAGGGGGCTACAGAAATAGATCTAAATGGCAACACAAAATGTTTTATGCCTTGACAACACAAAGACTACTTTTGTTCCACTAACAAGTTAGTGGTTAGTATTTAGCCCCAACTTTCATTCAAAACATATGTATCTGCTATAACTTTGGGCCGTCGCACAGTTTAGACCAATTTGGTTTGCTTTTGGCGTGAACAAAGCTCTTAAACACTAATAAATAGCCGCATCGAAACCAATATGAAACTCCCTGAATTTGGAAATTGGGAATACACAGAGACAACGAGAATTAGGTATTAGTATTGGCTTGGGGACTGCGACTGTCTCGGCGATAAAATGCACATTAGCAAGGCGCCAAAAAGCGCGCTCTGATAACAATTCCCAAATGGGCCTAAACGAGTTCAGCCAGACAATGCCACAGTCGGCGGCCCGAAAATCATATTGGATTAACATTTTAATAGAGCACGCTATAAAAATCCTATAAAACAGCCAAAACTCCAAAGGAATGTATACAGCAAGAGAAAGACAGAAAGAGAGACAGAGACAGAGACAAAGAGAAATAAATGTTTTATAACAAGTTTAGTTTATGCCATAGTTTTTTTTTTATAGTTTCGAAAGTGTTTTCATATGTTTATGTTCAACTTCGTGACTTGTTTTAAGCGGCTTTCGATGATTTATAGAATCCAAATAAAATGCGTCTATGTCATTTGCATAATTACTTAATTTTGCGTGAATGCGTCAAACAGTCCAAACAGTTCGCATTACGCATACGCCGTGTACAACAGCTGCAAACATGATTTCTGCGTGTTTTCAACGTTCATTATCCGTACCAAAGATCAGCTTTATATAGCGTGGGTTTGACTCTTGAAACTGGTCTCGAAATGCCATTTGCAACATTAATTAATAATTTGTTCTGCCGCTGTTTGCTGTTTGCTTATCGTGCGACACTTTTAATATTAATGAGACCCAAAACAACAACACCAACAACAACAACAATTTTGGCTTTTTTTGCTTTTTGTAGTGAATCACTGCAATCGGAACAGACGCGCTCCTCGTCCAGCGAGAATCTGCCCTTTAGCATATCCCGGCTGCTCTCCAAACCCTTCGAGACCAACAACAACAACAATCACAGCATAAATGCCCACAACAGCAGCCCCAACAACATCAACAACAACAACAGCGGCGACAAGGAGTTGCAAGCAGATGATCAGGATCTGGCTGCCTATAAACTGGCCACCAGCATTGCCAATTCCACATACGGCAGCGCCGCCGCTCTCTACACATATCCGCATCTGTATCCGTCGGCAGCAGCCGCCGCTGCCGGACATGTGCTGCGTGTGCCACCGCAGCGTACACCGCTAACCTGGGCACTGCCGCCACTGCATCATGCTGCGTTGGCCCACCAGGCGGTTAAGGATCGTCTTGCTGGTGAGTAACGAAGGACTCCTCCCCATCCACTTATGCACTTTTATGAACGAACGGTAGCCAAAAACATGCTGCCAGCTACTGTTTGTTGGGCCATGATTACCATGTGGCACGCACACGTATGTGTCTTTGTGTCTGTGTGTGTTAGTGTGAGTGCACGTCTTGTTCGGACCAGGCTAATAAGCGCGATCAGAGAAGTCTTTTAAGCCAACATGCCTGTCGGCATGTCATTCGAGCCCACAACTACAACTACACTGAACAAAATCAATTGACTTAACGCTTAACAAAATGTTCTCTGCGTAAAATTCTAAAGCATTTAATAAACCATAAGAGTAATGAAATAGTAGTGGACTTGAAATAAGTGACAGTTCTTATTAATTAGACAGTAAATTATTAAATTTTTAAAAACGAAGTAAAAAAAGATTTATATAGTCGACTCTCGTTAATTCGAAGTGCGAGGAACTCTTGAAATATTACGAATCGTAGAGAGTTTGACAAATTGTTCGAATTACGGCTAAGCGGCAACGATTTTGAACTAATGAGAGGTTCGAAATATCTCAGGTTTGTGTTAACGAGTGTCGACTTTATAAGCAAGATATATTTTTTTAGAAAACTTCTGACTATCATACATCTTACACTAAAATGATCGAATCGAATTACTATTTCATATAGCTTATGCAAAATTTTGTTGGAATAGGTATATTAGATCTCATAAAACATAAAACATAGAAACAAGAACAAGAAATATTATAATAGTGTGAAGTTGTAGTATGAAAAACTCATGGGTTAATTGAGGTAACAAATTCACCTAAAATTTATTTTCTATGTTGTATTTACCGACCAAATTTCGATAGTGTACCAAACTACATATAACGAAAGAAAGGTTGGAAATTCGTATTATAATTTTTTTGTTAATTGTGTGATTTCAAGAAAATTTACACAAAATGAAGTTACTTATGTTGTGCAAAATATACAATCTAGCTACTTAGCAACAATCGCATACAAATAGAATACTTTTATACAACAAATTTCTGTTCTCCAGTAAGTTAACACAGAATTCATTTCTCAACATTCTACATATACCGATTGAAGTATCGTTTAAATCGGAGCACAAATAATATAGAATTTAAATTTTTCTAACTCATAGTTCATCTTTCTAGCAGGTCTTAGTGATTTTTTTTCGGTGTATGCAACTACAACTATAGCTTTGTGCCCCTTGCACAGTGTCGCTGTGGGGTCTGGCAAAGCTAAAGCTGGCCCTAAAGTATAAAAACATGTTTGCCTTCAAATGCGCAATCGCAGCTTAAGTTAAGAAAAAAAGAAAAGAAATCAAGAAAAAAAGTAAACTTAACACTGTGCCACCGCCCAGAAGCGAACACATTTGCATATGCCGCCTCAGTCAGTGGCATCCACAAGCAAATATATATATATATAGTGTAGTATGGTATGGCATATATATAGTTCTTTTCAATGCCTTTTTTGTTAATTTGTTTACATTATGAGCTTCACTTGTAGCTACAAGCTGGATTCTTATTCGCATTCACAGCATTCGCAGCGCGAGCCGCTTAAATAATGAGCTCGCGTTGATTTTATTAGCCATGATCTGAGCCTTCTTGGCAGTTGCTTTATCAGCTGTCCCTACTCAGTCATTGTCCGTCCGTCTGTCTGTCTATGCCTGTGTGTATAACTCATATTTGGGCCATTTTGGGCCAAGCTGCTTAACTCAAGATCGCTTGGATCGTTGCGATTGCGTTTGCATTTGCGACAGTGGCTAAGAAACTTTTGCGGCTTTTATGGCCAACATCCGCTGCCGTCGGTCTTTCAGTTATTTTAATGAGCTGGTTTACATGACTTTTTAATTTCGCGCTGTGCCCCGAAAAGGAATTAATTACACATTGGGCGGTCGCACAACTCAACGCTTAGAGATCGCACAGACAGAGAGAGAACGAGAGAGAGATAGAGAGTGAGAGGGAGATACCCTGTGAGATGCGTTTGCTTATTTATCACCGCATACCACACTTCAATGTGAGGCGGCCAACTGACATGGTCAGCTTTTAATTAGCCAGGAGACAGACAGAGAGCCAAGAGAGCGAAAAAGAGAAAGAGAGTGAGTGAGGGAGCCTAGAGTGAGCGTAGAGAACCTGGCCACACTTATGTGAATGAGACCAGTCAACTTCAAGTCCACAACAAGCCAACTGAACGATCTTTTGACCAGTTTCGTTTTGTCAACATCTTCGTCACTCTATGTGTGTGTGCGAGTGTGTGTGTGTGTTTGTTGTGTCGCTTGAGTTGCTGATAAGCTGGCGCCTTGGCTTTTTTCATTAACAAGACAAACGAGCGGACTGACAACTCTGCACCCGTAACAGACTGACCCTTTTGCCTTGATCCCCACTGCTTCCCTCTCCCCTCTCCACTCTTAGCCCTACTCTCCCTGCTGCCTTATAGCGCCATATGATTAATAACCATTGCATGTTAATTGGAATGCTGTTGGCTTATGCTGACAGCCAACGCAGCAGGAGCCAATTATTTTGGCTCTTGGCCCTTTATGCAATTTGGCAAATGGTAAAATGTCCAAATAGCCAAAATACTTGAAACTATTGCCATATTCTGGTAACAACTTGTGTGCAATACAGGTCAAAGTGTAAACATTTGATAGCTGACGCATATTGCGCATACGCCTAGCAGCCCAGCCAAGAACAAGCAACTCAAACTGCGACTCCGCCTCAGACACTGCCGGTTCCGGCTCAGACTTTAGCATTCGCCACAGGCGCCATCAATAATGCATGCTAAAAGCTTTTAGCATTATTTTACGTATTTTGGTAAAGCAGTTTTCAAGGCAGTCACAGCAAAAAACAGCCGCAAAAACCGAAGTAGCAGCCAAAGCTGCCACAGCCCACAGACAGGTTGTGAGTATCTTTAAGATAGACGCCAAGAACAGGGCCAAAAACATCATAAATAAGTACGCAAACGAGCTGGCAGCCAAACGTAAAGCGTTGGTAAGCCATAAAATTATGCTTACGCGTTTCCAGTATCCTGTATCCTGTATTCTGTATCCTGCAGCATTCTGTATACCCACCGAATCCTTTAAGGATATGAGTGGCGCACAAATCGAGCCGCTACTTATGTGGTGCGATAAATGGCTTTTTATTGAAATTGATATTGCTTGAAATATTCAAATGGTTCGCCCCAATCCCAATTCCAATCCCAATCCCAAAGTTCTTCCTTTACAAAATTTACACACCACCTACAGCAGTTTCTCATGTGCATTTTTAAAGGGGTTTGTGAAGAAAAGTCGCAATAAAAAACATGATTTGTCAGCTTAACACCCACCATAGATTCTGGCATTGAGCATTTTCCAATTGCTGCCAAATTCTATCATCTCAAGGGAGTGCACTTTAACAACCACTGAACAATCTAGCTATTTGGCTTAAGTGTGTAAGTTTTCCATTTTATAGAGCAGCGAAAAGATCAGAGTGAATTCTGGAATAGTAAATAAAATTTGTTTACAGCCTAAAATTCCCATTAAATTTTGTTTAGGTTTTATGTAGTAAGATAAGCAGTTACTTTGGTCAATGAATTCAAAACCAAAAAAAAAATGAATTAAGATTATTAGATATTATTTATTTTGTATATTTGCATTAAATTTTATAAACTAAAATATATTCATCAAAGTATACACTCAGTTATTTGCTGTTATTAACCTAAATTTATTTTATTCAGTGTTTTAAATAGTTAGTGCTCAAAATACATTTTAAAGGACTTAAATAGCTAATTATATTTAAAAAAAATTTTTTTGAAGTTATTTAAAACTCAAACAAAAATTATTCTATTATGAAAGAAAAGAATTATTTTCCAAGTTTTGTATATAAAATTTTTACACTTCTTTGTATAAATTTGAGAATATTTTTAGTTTATTTAAGTTTTAAAACTGTTTACTAGAGTTCAAGCTCATTCAAACTATTTTCACAAATTTCAAAATTTTTGAATCGTAAACGCATTTATTACAAAAAAGTTTGGTAAGGTTTTTAATTAGCCTATCAAGTTTCTAAATTAGCTTCTACAATATTTGAACAACCTTTTCAAAATTTGCTGAAATATTTATACTGCAATGACATTTAGTTAGTTTTGAGCAGACGTAATAAAGACTAGAAATTTATCTTGTTTATGTTTTCCAATTATTTGCCAAATGGCTGTGGCAAATAAATTTCGCCAGAATATTCACAAGCTCATGACTGACTTATCGCCTGACCCCAGTGGCGATGGTTCAAGCCGGTTTCCCAGTTGGCCAGTTGTCACCGGCGACAACGACATCGTTTTAATATTTTTGTGTATTTTTTTTTCTCCGTTTTTGGTTTTCGTTTATTTTATTTTGTTGGTGACCACTGTGACTTGGCGGTCTTATCGCACATAATAAACAACAACACGCACGCCAATGGCAAAGTAAGTCGACTGCCAGGAATTTTAAAAGGTTCAGCGCCAGCAGAAACCACCGCCAAGTGAACCGTCCACGCCGTCCAGGTCCGATCGCCCGCACCCATTAAGGCAGCGCCAGTCCAGTCGTCTGAGTTAGAGAGAGTCTAGAGAGAGAGAAAGACACTGGGTCACATAAGTGTGTGTACGCATCCTAGGAAGCCACAACTTTATGACTCAACCAGGCTCAACGACGAACTGACTGACTGACTGAATGAAATTGATGTCGCGTGCGTCTGTCTAGCAGACGGACAAGAGTCTGGCTCTTCTCATATGATAAAGGTATAAAGGTATTCACAGTATTCAAACTTGAGCATTCAAACTCGACCTCAGTCTGTGCAATTAGTCGTTTAGGCGCTTAGGCGCTTAGCCGCTTAGGGCTTAGCGGTTCGAGTCACTGACTCTTAAGGGCTCGTCGTGTCCAAATTGATTTCACAGCGTGCCGCGAATTGACACAGGTAGCGACTGGTCCCAAAAGGTCGCTAAGTATCGCTATACAGGTGCCGGGGACTCGAACCCGGAAGCATATATCGGAAATTGCTTGTTATCTGAGCAGGAATTTATAGTAAGCTAATTGCTTGCTAGAGGACACACACACATACACTTAGAACGAGTGATAGATACATTGAGTGAAAGTGCAATTACCTGTGCAACTACTTAACAGTATCTTTGTTACCTTTTCCAGCTGCATTTCCCATCGCCCGTCGCATTGGACATCCCTATCAGAATCGCACGCCGCCCAAGCGAAAAAAGCCGCGTACATCCTTCACACGCATCCAGGTGGCCGAGTTGGAGAAACGCTTTCACAAGCAAAAGTATCTTGCATCTGCGGAGAGAGCGGCACTCGCAAGAGGACTCAAAATGACCGATGCCCAGGTGAAGACGTGGTTCCAAAATAGACGCACCAAATGGAGGTAAGTTCCAAAAAAAATCAATATGTGTTATGTGCCACTACCCACTTTCAAAGTGTTGACAGCTAGTCTATCCCCACTCCTTTCTGTATTTTTTGTTGTTGTCTTGTTTAAACTGCAAAATCTACAAAAGGTTTTTGCTCGCCGAAAAACATAGAGAAAGTTGGAAAAAAAAAACAAAGTTTGGGGGTAAAAGGTTCATCCATTATGCATGAGCACATTAAATGAAAAAGCGCTGCTAGAAAAACGCTTGTTACAGCCCCTACCCCTTCCCCCACTACTGCCCCACCATTGTGCTAGGGGTTGCTACAACCCCGGGGGTGGTTTCACTCTCTATCTGCAACAGACCGCATAGCCCTTTGTAGCGTCAACTAATAATGAGCACAGGGTTATACTAGCCGGTACGCTAATCATGGCCACAAAATGGCCGCTATTAACATATACTATAAACTCTATATATAATACGAGAGCAAAACTTTCCAAAATGTGTAAAAATTAGCTGAGAACGTTGAAACGTAAATTCTTGAAAGGCTGTTACTTTGAGCTCTGGGAAAATGCATAGGAAAAGCAATAGAAAAACTTACTAAAAATATGCTTTTTTATAATATCTAGAAAATTATTTTCATTTTACTTTAATACAGAAAAAATTAGTTAAAATTGTAGACTAAGTATTTTTAGAGTTAAAAAATTATATAAATTGCTAAAATGCTCGAAACAAAACTTAATAATGCATTCGACTCTCGTTAGTTCAAAGTAATTGGAATGAAAAATCATTTTTACCACGCCATAATTCGAATTTCTATGGTCAAGCACTCTACAATAATATTTAAATTTAAAGAGTTAATTTAATATTTAAAGAGTCCATCGAATTTCGAATTAATGAAAATCGACTGTAATTGTACATTTTTTAGAGCTTCGGCTCACGAACCGCTTTTTATTTAATCTAAATCAAAAGTTTTGGATTCGAACCTTGAAATAGTCAAATTGTTAACAAATAGATAACTTTAAAAGCAAAACGATAAATTAATTTTCTATTTTTATAAAAGCCAAAAACAATAAATAACTTAATGCATTGACGCTTAACTATTTCAAAAATAATCCCTAAATAATGCGATAGAAACACAAATGAGTCGAGTGCTTGGAATTATACTAACAAAATTTGCTCAATTGTTCAATATTATATTTACTAACACACATAAACAATATGTTAAAAAAATAGAAACAAATTTCTGAATTCGGGTAAAAATATACAAAAATCAATAGATTAAAAACCAAGGTAGTAATAATTTAAAGTGAGTTTAAATTACTTTAAATAAAAGAGAACACCAATCGAAAAAAATAACTGAAGCAAATCAATTTAGAAGCAAATGTTGGATTGATGATGTTATTTTCATCAAAAAACAAAAAATAAAATAATCGAAAAATAATGAGAGTGAAGCATTTAATAAGCTACAAACACAAATGAGTCGAGTTTTTTAGAATAATAATATCAAAATAATTTGTACAATTATTGAAGCTTGACGCGCCTTTAATTAGGTTTAGTTATGATGTACTCATATTTCCACGATACATGTTATGTATATTTGTAGCTTTATATCTATAAGCTCATGGACTACCATCTGTTGGTTATCACATTGATTTATGGTACAATTCGGGGTGTACATTTGCCATGCAAATGGCAATTAATGAGCATTTCCAGCTATGGAAATTCACAACGGAACCTTATCAGACGAATGGGCTACCCTATAGAATATACAAACAGAAATAACAAAGTCACGCGCTTGTTTGTCTCTAATTTAATAAGGCATTGATGCGTTGAATGCGCTTGCGTGTCTCAAATTGTTTTCTATTTGATTATTAGCATTAGAATTTTAACAATGCAAAATACACATATACATATGTGTGAGTATTATATTGAAAACTTTTAGAAATAGAAGTTCTAGTCGGGTATGTGTTATGAGCCCATTTAAGACCCACTAATTGCCGCTTAGCCAGACATTGTTAGACCTCATTGCTGTGCTAACTTTCTTGGCAGTTGGCAGTTAGCTGTTTGGCTATTACACTGCTTATCAGCCATTTTGAGCCTATTTTAGCTCGTAAAAATTAATGATGTAAAACGCAATTTTGTTAACGGCAATGGCCACGGCTCGTTTGTGGCTAAGTGAAATGGCAACGGCATTATACTTAAAAACGCCATGATTATGTATGGCTCGTAAATATAAATATACTACTTATTTATACTTATACTTATATATATATGACCGAGCTCGTTAATGTATATCTATATATGTGCACATAATTGCCTTAATGCAGGCAAAACGAAAATACAAAAAAAAAAAACACAGTAATTTAAATAATTAACTACATTCAACATGGCGTATGAGTTATGCGTTCAACTTACACATGTGCCGCTTTTTGCATTTTTATATTAATAATTTGCAACCTGTTTTGCACACTGAGGCTCTCAAATGCCTTAACTGCCAACAACAACAGCAATAATAACATTAATAATTAATAATTAACAAACAAAGTGCGATTCAGCAACAGCTTGAAGACTGAGCAATTGAATGAAGCTTGTTGCCTGTCAGCCTGACAATGTGTTTAGCCAAATGAAAAGACTGAGAGAAAACGAAAAACAGCAAACAAAAAATAAAGGAAAAAAGCAGATGGCAGACAGCCAGAAGATTTAAAGAGAGATAGAGAAGGGAGCAAGAGGGAGACAAGCGTTGGAAAAAATGGCGTGTCATTGCTTTTTTGTTAACGCTGTTCGCCAAAAACAAATGGCAGCGTCTAACTGTTGTCTGACACGTCCTGCGTACGCAGAGCTCATAACATACCCTGTTAAAGCTTTGGGAATTTTAACTCTAAACGATGTACGAATTCTAGTTCAATATTTTAAAACAATGTTTCATATTAAACAGCGATTTTGACAGATCATACTTGAGGCAGTTATTAGATATAGTTGTACAATTCCAACCAAGGATGAGACTATAGATAGATAAAAAGAAACCATACACATATTGTGTCAATTTATTGAAATATCTTAAAATAGAATTTGTTTTTTTTATAACAGAAACCAATTTTTGTGGTTTGATTTCTTTGGAAGCTAAATAATATAGTTAACCGAATGTAGATGACAATACCGGACATATGAGATTGATTTACTTAGCCAAACACCTCTCGAGTTATGACGGCTTCAAAAACCGATCTAAATCTATTTCCAACAAGTTAAAAGATATACAATACTTTTCTTTTTCACTGACTCACTCACTGATCTTCGGGCAGACAAATGAAAAGGAGCAAGAACTTGAAATTCTAGATATATATTCTGTAAAACCAAGAATAATTGAGTGTACATATATAGCGCACAGCTTGATCCTAAATACTTGCATACATACAGGCCTTTTTTCTTGGACTTGACTCCAGAGCAACTGTGAGTTGAGCTTTTTCAGCTGGCTTTGACTGTGCTGTTGTTTTTTAGGACTGCTGTTATATGCATAATTTAATTAGTTACCGGCACATAAATCAACTTACAGTTAAACCCTTTTTAATTACACGGCCATGCATCAAAATTGCAACCCCAATTCTTGGAAATTCGCTTGGCAAAATCTTGTAGGAAGTTTTTGGAGTAGGAAAACTCACATGATACAGAGCAAAATTAATTGCTTGGCATATGGAAAACTTTTCTTTGCTGAAAGCTGTCTAATTAAAAATTTACACACGCACACACACACACAAGTAGTGAAATGACAAATGAGTGTGTGTGTGTGTGTGAAGTTGGCTAAAAGAAGTTGTTGGGCAACTTAAACCGCAAGACAAAAATCAATTTGGTTGAGAGCAAAGTTTTTGTTTGTAAGCCATAAGGAAAATCAAACGAAATTAATTACAGCTGTGTTGGCCATTTGTAAATTAACTTTGAAGCTGTCCCCCTCTCTCTCTCTCTCTTTCTCTGTCTTTGTGTCTGCCTTATGCCCGGCACGTGCCCTGGTCTAGTGCCGAAACGCGCAGAAAGTCCGTAAAGTATACGGACAAATCTTGGAGCTTTGTGGCAAGTCCCTTAGGATCTGGAGCAGCAACTTGAAGGCGGAGTCATGCGACCGGCCAGCCAATTAATGGTCTAGCTAAATTGTTATGTCTTGAAAGATAATTACCAGAGGCCCTTTTTGCTTTACCCCCTGGAGATAGAGAGTGGGGAGAGGGAGAGCTGAGGGCAGTGTTGGCCCAAAAAACTTTCATGGCCCATAGTTATTTGGTCGTAATTTGTTGACGCTCGTTTGGCGGGCGGTGTGTGAAATGATTTTAATTACCGGACCGGAAAACCTGTGAGCAGCTGCTAACAGTGCGACAATTGACTTGCCAATAAATTTGTGGCAACATAAAAGTTACCCCCTCCCCTCTATCACTCTTCCTCTCTCTTTCACACACACTCTAACTCTCTCTCACTCTTGTTTTTCGTGCGCAGTCAAGCGATTTATGCGTTGAGCTTTAATAAACATTTTAGCCTAATGTCTGGCCATTATTTATCGTGGCTAAAAACTTTTTCAGCGCCCTGGCGCCAAAAGACAAACAGTTAACATTTGTAAAGCGTTTGTTGCATTTTCATTCCCATTTCCATTTCCATTTCGAAGCTGAAGATAAATTACAGTCGTGCCTCTTGTGTCTCTTGTCTCTCTGCCACAGCTCACAAAAGAGCAACTGGAATTAAACTCACACACACTCATTCACAGCCACACACACTCAATCACAATCGTACATTTGTTTACTTGTTTTAGGAGTTTTAATCAATTTTCGTTGAATTTTTTATGCGCCTGCTGTAAAAATGCTCACAGATAAAATATCCAAAATTCACAAAAAGTAAAAGTTAAGCTTAAATAAACCATTGCACAGACAATTGAGTTGTTTGCTGATAAAAGTGTTTACTGGAAGTTACTATATAATGTTGTTGCCATTATCGTCAGTAATTTATTAAGATAGACTCCATCTGCTTAGGTGGTAAAGCGCACAGTTTAGCTCACAACTATTTCCTACTAGAGCTTTGAAGTATTTTTGGCCAACCGACAAGCAGAGTTTAGATCACCTAATTCTTAATGCAGTTCTAAACAGAAGTTGATAATGTCTATAATGTCTAGTATCGTATACAGCAAGACCAGTATAGCTTTATTTAAAACAAAAGAAAGGACACAGTCATTTAGTTGGATTTGTTGACTTTTAAGCCAAATAATGCTTTCTCATATTATTACTTTTTTTTTGGGTTTTTGTGAGGTTCTAGAAACACCTTCATTTTAGACTTAATTTGTGATTAGAAGAGAATAATTGAAATATACATGTATACATGTATGTATATCTAAATAACAATTTTATATAACTATATTATTGTCGATTTTTATTAATATTCACTTAAAATATAAAATCTTAAAAAGAAATAAAGAATTTTGTTAAAAAAGATGATCACAAATTGCTGTTCGACTCATCGAAAAATCGATCCTGGACAAACTAAAACAAGTAGAATTTCTTTGACCACGGACTTTTAACGTCTCATTGTCTCGACCATAAGATCTTTATAATTATATTTTATTGATTAAATTCGACTAAGTGAAATCGGAAAAAATATATATATATATTACAGTCGAAACTATTAGACGAAATTCAAATCAAATATTTTAATTAAAATATTTAAAATGAATTAATAAACACAGAAACTTCTAAAGTGTTTTTACAAAACCTGTAGCAAGGATTAGGAAAAAGCCTTAAGAAATCATGTAAATCAATAAAAAACCTATAATCAAGTACTTAATAAATGTTATAAAATGTAATTCATTTTGTAAATTGTTTCTTAACCGATTTTGATGAAATTTTCACAATCGTTTTGAAGGCTTATGCTAAGTTTCAACAGAATACTTACTTTTAGGTTTAATTGTTAATATTGCTATATACAGACGAGGGGATGTATTATTAAAAAAAAAACTCTAAACTTAAGAGTATATATGTGAATTAATGCAGCTTCCAACTCGTTTGGCATATCAAAACATTTCATAGTATTAAAAGCTTTTTTATACAAAATAGTATACAATATGTCTTCTTTTAGCTTTAAAGTACCACCTCCTTGAATCTAAGCCCATTTATGGTAAACACTAATTCGCAATAGGTTTCGGTTGCGTCACAATGAATATTTAATAGGTTCACATTCAAGTTATGTACTTTTAGTTTGAATGATGACATTGCTGATGAAAGCCATAATGATAGCATATTTAACTATATTATAATTATGACATGTGTATGTGTGTAACACACTCCCACACTTATGAGCATAGCTATTTAGATAGTCATTGTAATTACGGAACAAAACTTTGCGCCTGAATTTCGTATTTACGAGAACCAGAAGAGCTTCATTAAATCATGAAATATTCAATATGGCGCGCGAAGGCACCCCCCTTTTGCTAAGTGGCAGCGGAGGAGTGTGTGTGCCTGTGTGTGAGTTGGGGGATGGCCACAATTAGAGCATAAATGCTGCGCAAACTCGAAACAGCAATGGGGATGGGATTGAGATTGGTATTGGAATGGAAATGGAAATGGCGCAGAAAACGTGCCTGAAAACTGGAATGAGAATGCAGCGCAAACATATAGATACATACATATGTACATACAACTGCAGCAACGAGACTGTTGCAATTCCAGTTAAACAGTTGAATAATTTATTGGCACACTCAAATTGCCAACGCGCTGTGAGACTGTGAGTCGATTAAATCCCATTTGAGCGCAAAACATTTAAAATGTAATTTTACGCAAATGGACTCGAAATTAATTTTCAATAAACAAAATCCTCTCAGCAATCCCCACTGCCATACCCTTTCCTTTCCCACTGGGGCATATTTGATTTGATTAGTTTTAAATTGTCTTAACAAAGCACCCACAACAATGGTTTGATGGGCTAACGAGGCCAGGAACTTGCTTATCGATAATGAATATGCACATTAAGCTGATGCCAAACGATTGATAAAAGCCCCCAACATTAATCCAATTGTTATCAATCATGACTCAATCGTACTCTCTCTCTCTCTTTCTATCTCTTACAGACGTCAAACGGCTGAGGAGCGGGAAGCCGAACGCCAGGCGGCCAATCGCCTGATGCTCTCCCTGCAGGCGGAGGCCATTAGCAAAGGCTTCGCACCGCCGGCAGCTCCACTGGGCTCTCAGTCCGGCGTAAATGGAGCACCGCTGGCAGCACTGCACGGACTGCAGCCCTGGGCGGAGGCGTCGCATGCAGCGGGCTGCTAATTGTCTGTAAACTTGATACATGTAGTCTAGTGTTTAAGGTTTATTTGTGATAAAGTTTGCTTTGTAAATAGTGTTGAAGTAATGCAGTTGCAGTGTGTGAACCGTGTAAAAGAACCCGTTCCGGTTCCAGTTCCCAAGTCTCACATGCTACTGCAGTTTGTACATAATTAGCTTTACTTTCTAGATACATCCATACACATATACTTACAGATAGTATATACATATAAACACTTAAGTTATTTAACTAAGTTCAAGTAGTTAACGTTTAGTTTGTAGCGCAGTGTTTTCGTTTTTTTTGAGTTACTGTTCAACACTTGAAGGCGAAATGCAAATCTCAAAATGTCAACTCTAAAGCATAATTAACAACAAAAAAAAAACTCTAATTATATATGGCTTGTATTGTACGTTAGTTGTAAGTCCCATGGCATTACCTAGTATTATAAATAACTAAATAGTAAACATATAAATAACATTAATGAAAATAAAGACACTACGAAATCAAAGAAAACATATACAGAGAGTTTTATTTTAGGGGAAACTCACTGTCATAAATTTGATTTATAGACAACGACAGCTATTGAAAGGTGTCCCACACCTTCACCTCAACCGGATATAGAAGCTGCCCTAATGAGTTCTTCATCGACTGAATCAACCATATGCTCAATCCATGAAAAACCAACAACAATTAGAGCCAGAGGACCAGAGCATAGACTTCTGCTAAAAAAAGAGGGAATACGTATAAACTGCGGCCTTTCATTATAAATATATTACGTGTTTTTTTGCGCTAAAAGGCAAAACAAACAGACGCCGCCTGTTCGCATCAGGTAGGTAGTCCCTATATCCCTTTGTCCCTATACTTAGACCAGAGCCGACATCCCTTAAAGTGTTGCTCTCTGTCACATTAGCGTTGACTCTGAATCCGAACAAGTCGATTTCAACTCCTACAAGTGCCATGGTGGTCGCCGGTCCGGAAGTAAACCATTTTCGGCAAAAACTTGAAAGACGGCGCCTACAAAGTTGCTGGCCAACAAGACGTCGCGACGGCAACTTGGCACAGTGGGCCACAAGCAGTGCTAAGTGGAGAAATACAGCATAATTTAAAAAGGAATTGCCTTTAATACAATTATTTTTGGAGATCAGTAGTTGAGATAAAAAAATAATTATTAGAAAATACATTTCACATATTTAAATATTAACTTGCTTATTTTACTTCAGCCAAAAGCAGTTGCCACGGAAATTTAAAAGGGAATCACTTAAAAGAAAAATAATATCAAATAAATACATTAAATTATTTGATTTGTTTTCATAAGCTTAAAGCTAACAAATCTTTTGCCAATTGAACTGGGCGAAAATATAATAAATAATAAATTAAACTATTTTCCGATTTTTTTTTCTGCTTTAAGCCAATCTTGATGAAACTTTTAGGATCGTTTAATAATATTTTAAACGACTTTTCTTAGTGAACGAAATACGAGGTATACTTCTTAATATAATCGAAGGGGGTGAAAAGCTAAACTGTACTCCCTGCTGATATGTATAGCTTATAAAGGAAAAATTTAGCTTCTAGATTTGATTATCTCTGAAAAATGTTTGCTCCCAAGGACGGAAAGAGGAACACCGCTATATCGACTCCGCTATAAATGCTGATCTATAATACATATACTTCTTGGTGTCGAAAATGCTTTCTTCTGTCTACTACACATTTGAAATAGATGCACAATTTTGTAAAAATTCGTCGAAATACTTTATTAACCGTATATCATGAAACTTCAGTTCGAGTTCCACTGTGCGATTATGTTCGGCAATCAAATGCTCTTTATGGCAACTTCAACAGAGACACCTTTTTAATTTGGCAGTTAGCCGCTGTCTCTGTTATTGGGATTGCGAATTGCCAGAGCTTCTGGTTTGAATTGGTGTTCCTGATCCTGGACTACTCGGAAACTCACATAAATTGCATTTAATTGGACAATTTTTGGTTTATTTCTTTGAGGCCAGCGGCGCCAAGGAGAGCAAACTTTATATAGTATATCATATTTTGTAGTAATTGTAATGAGGATGCCCCTCAATACCAATACCAATAGCAATACCAATTTCAATTCCAATTCGGTTACTTTGTCCCAGCGATTGCATGTGAGGATGCGAACGTTTCTCTAATTGGTTGCGAGACTCGAGAGATCTCGAGAGTTGCCAGCAGGTTTGATTGATTATTGAGAGAAGTTGCGGACAGGCACTTGGATTTGGAAGCCAAAGCCAGTGCGAACAATCTATTTGTGTCCACTTAGTGAAATGACAAGAGGCAATGCTGGCACAGGTCTGATTCCAGAACGGATTTCAAGCCAAAAGAGTAACAAAAGTTTTTGCCGAAATTCTGCAAAAAAGAAAAGCCAAATTGAAAGTGACCAGAGGGTGGTTGTACGTACGCCCAGCATCAAACCACCGGGAAGGAGCGTGTCAGCCCGAGTGTCTGAGTGGATATGAAAAATACAAATGAACAGCACTGCGGTTGGTCAACAAGACAGCACAGAAAGGCGGACAGAGACAGTGTTGATGCTGAAACGGGAGCAGAAGTTGGAGTCAGACACAGGATACAGGATTTCGAGTGAAGCCTTTTGGTCAGGCTGCCATGTCAATTTGGATTATGGCAAGATTGAAAGGGATTTAAGTTCAGCAAAAGTCCACTCAACTGACTGACGCCCCATTATACCGTGATCATATACAACCTGGCAGTGGCAACAACAAAGCAAAGCAATTTTCAAATTAGTTTTTTAGTCTTTCCATGTTACATTTTCATATTGCAATTTTCATGTTAACTCAACAGAAACACAACGAAGAAAGCTTTACAAAAAGAACTTGGGGAATCGCTGACAACTCTCAGTTGAAGTTTTGGACAGTTTTTCCATACAGTCAGTCTCATTTGTGTAGCACAATGTCTGTCACAGTGGCACAAAATAATTAGTGGCCATTATGAAGGCATTTAAATTAAACATGAGTCGCTTTTGCCATTTTTCTCGTTAGCAGCTACAATTATTGTTTTGTTTATTATTGCTGTAGTTTCCGTTGTTGCATTTGTTATTGTCTTTATTGTTGTTGCAATTTAGATGGACGTCTAGCCACTAATTATGCTTGTCATATGCTGACCTTTCAACCCTCCACGTGGACAGTCGTAAAAAATGTCATAAAGGAAACCATTTTAATGGCATAGGAAAGAACAATATTTTAGACAGACTAACTGCTACCTCTTAGCAGTTGAATAGGGTTTATTTTAATTTTTATTAAACATAAGTTAAACAGTAAGACTCCATTTACCTATTTTAGTGCATCATCCAGTACGCAATTTGAGAACTAAAAAGTTTACTATATTATTTACCAATTTGAGGACATACAAGGATATTAATATGCATAATGTTTACATAATAACCTAACTACTTACCGAATTTAATTATTTTACATATTTTACTTTTCATAGTGTAAATTGTTGAAATCCTCAAAGGTTAAGAGTCCCACTGTTTTTCTATTAGAGAGCGAATTGGGGTGAGCTTAAAAAATATGTGTGAATTTAATAGAATTAACAAAAGCTTTATAATAACTTTTTAGATTTTGAGCATATGAAAACTTTATGATATAGTTGTTGGCTTTCAACTAAAGTCGGTCGGGAAATATAATAGACAAAAAGTTTTTATTCGTAAAAAGTTTTTTGGGCTATGATAATAAACATATTGTCCATATGATAGCGATATAATATAGCTAGTGCCCGACTCTAACAAAAGTTGGTCAGAGTATAGATAATACTAAAATACACCTATTATGTGTGGTTAATATCTGTCAAATTCTAATATAGATACTCAATTTGGTAAATCGTTTCCCCAATTTGTTTAATCGGTAGGAGGTGTGGCCAAACAGGTATTCGCGGACCAAAGGCAAACATTTTAATCAAATTTGGTGGCTGTATTTCTAATGGTTTAAGAGTTTATACGGACAGACAAAAATAATACACAACATATTAAATTTTATTATCTTACACATATTAAGCAAGTTTTTAAGTTTCGATCTCTACCGCTTAGTGTTCAGCCAATCTTTATACTGTATCGACCCTTAAGAAAAATCGAGTAAAACTATCTCACTAATATACCACTTTTCCAAGAACTACAGGGTAGAAAAAAAAGTTGAAATTGTTCTTTGCCAAGCAGACAAACAACAGTCATTAGTGCACATACATATGTACTATATACCAACACATGTAGATATACTACGTATATGATTGGGTCTATTAAAATGTGTACACAAAAAAGCGAGTCTAAATAAGTTTTAAAATGGAGTAAACGGAGTGCAGTGTACCCAGTATCGAGTACATCCCCTAAAGCCACAAAGAAACAGCCATTATAGTAAAATGGAACATTGTTTTTTGTGCGGCATTTTGGATCCATTGCGACGCGAACAGCTAAAAACTAACAGCACTTCTAATGACCCAACAACACCGTTGCTCGCTGATATTTGAACTGTAAATTAATCATTTGTGCTTGTCATTAGTTTCATGTGCTTACATTTGATGGCCTTTGTTTTTTTCGGTTCCGAGGTTCCTATAGTATGCTTTTTTTTTGGGCACAGAATATGCAAATAACTCATGATGGCATGACAAGCTTGATAAATACTACAAGCTATTTGCTAGCAATAAATTGGTTGACTAAATTATTTGGAAAGGTTCGAGAGATACACGTGCGTATCTGACAGATAAGTTTTGTACAGGGAGGGTAGAAAAGTCTTGAAAAACACTTTTGCATATATGAGATGATATATTAAGTATTTCAATAAAGATAAAATTAATTTTGAGTCGCGTTTTAATACAAGAAATTTCTTTATAAACATTCAGATATTTGCACATTCACAAGATTTTGTAAATGCTGTAGTCAAACGTGATTTTTCTGGAACTACCAGCTTGAAACTTCCGAGTTTATGATTTGTGACGTAGAGTTTAAACCATCTGGACTGAAAAACTTATAATATGTGCCATCGAAGCCCGAAATGCTAAAGTTTTAAAACTCTGAATTTTTATACTCTTGCAGATGGTAACATATATTCGGAATATAGGAACAATCGGTTCAAAACTTAAAAACTTTTGTTTATTTTAAGCAAAACACACGCAATAAGCTTGAAGTAGCTTATATTATGTGTAAACTAAATTTAATTCTGATCGGATCACTACATTATACAGCTGCCATGGGAACAATCGACTGGAAATGCTCTGTACAAATAGCTTCTGCCTATTGAGCGATTTTAATCAAATTCACATAATATGCATTTGCCATCATTCTACATATGTTTTAAAATTTCATCCAGTTTGGAATACTATATATGCGTAGGAAGATTTGGATAGAATCACAAACAAATTTAACAGATCAAAGTATCACATCGTGTGCTGTAAATTCATACAGGGTTCTGCAAGGGTAACCAATCTTTAAAATGCCAAAGGTGACCTTTCTTTCTTCTTTAATTTATATTTAAAGCAACTTAATAAGTAGTTAAATTTATTGATAAAAATGTTATCAATCCTATGAACATTATTTGTGCTTATGTTGTTTTTCGAAAATTTATTGAGATTGTTTCGCTTCGGGTTCAAGCTTTGAAAACACAATTGTTAGCTGAAATTCGTTACAGAATCAGTTTGCAGTCTGGTAGGTAGTATCTAGATATACTGTCTACATACTTATGTAGGATGCATCTAAAGTTCCATTTGTTTTATGCTACTTTAAGCTGTACTTACGAATCATTTAACAATCGTTGATCTAAACTCTAACATAAAAGAAATAGTTAAGAAAAGAAGAAGACTAGTGATATATCCTGTAATGGAGAGTAGAACTTCGTGTTATACACATTACCCACTGCAATTTCACATGAAATTTTAATCAAGTTGTTTTTCAATTGAGTGCAAAATCACATCAGCAGCATAAAAAGTGTAAAGTGGCCAAATGGAATATGGAATGTAGAATGTTGAATGCGAGGAGTGTAAAGTGCCAAGTGCAGACCAGGGGCGACAGGCAGACATATAACTCAATTGAATGGTCAGTCCGCCCAGTACTGTGAGGGGTAAAACAACCCCAACCAAATCGAATACATAGTCCGACCGAGCATTCAGCCCCTTTTGACCTGGCCACAAATGTCAACAGCTAACGGCGGCATTTGGGCCACATTCACGTACAGCATTACGAGGTATTTCGATATTTATTGCCAAAACACACAAATTTATAACCAGCCAATAAAATGCCGTAAATAAAAGAACAACGGTTCGCTGACTTTTGACGAGGTTCGACCTGTCAAACCTCGAGAAATACTGGAAAACATTTCAGTTTTATTGCTACGCCTGGTTAAAAATATAAAAAACTTACAAAAAGTGGATTGAGGGACTCATCAAATATTGAAAAGCCTGGAAAATTGATGTTGAATTCCATTAGAGTTATGGCGTGAAAATTGTCGCGCTGCATAGAAGAGTTTGTAACAAACTAAAACACAAATTAGTAAGGATCAATGGAAACAGAGTTACAAGGAGAGAGGGAGAAAGCAATTCGTCATTGGGTAGAGAAAACATTTATTCATTCATTCAGTTGAAAATCTCTAATGTCTCTTTAAGCGCCGTCTGTTGAAATATTAAAATTAAGCTGGCAAATTGAGCAAGATTTCCACTTACAAAGTCGAGACTTTCATTTCATTTACCTTGCTTTACCTTCCCGCCTTATACTATATCCTCCTTATGCTCTTCTTTTTGGCATTCTTTCATTCTTTTCTGTGATTGTGTGCCCATTCCCAGTTGTCCATTTCATGGACTCGCAGCATTTGCATTTTTTATTTGCTTCAAACAAACAAAAATTGACCTTTTTCCCAGTTTAGTTGTTTGACCTTTGTCTGGTCTCAGGACTTCTACGCTGGGTAAGTGGCCTTCTGGGCAAATTTTGATTTTTGCGTAATTTTTCTTGCGCCAAACCAAGGCAAGTCAAAATTCGTAGCTGCTTCATAAATAATATAGGAAGCTTGGCACATTGCCGGCTTACAAAATGGTCAGAATTTTACGCATTTCTTGTTTTTTTTTTTGTTTCCTGAGGTGGATCGGGGCAGAGAGCAAAGAGAGATAGTGAAATAACACGAAAATTGAAATGAAAAGAAACTCATTTAGATACACCACTTCATTCTCTTGCCACTCTTCAACTTGATCCCCGTCCATTGCCAACGCTGGCAATTTCATTGGTTGCCAAATTTTTCCCAAATGCATATTAAAATACGTCGTATCTGCCGTACCGCAGATTCTGTGTCCCGTTTGCTTTGGCCAAACAAATGGCTGGCTGTAAAAATAAACGACAAACGAATGGGCCAACAATAAAAAAGGCCACGACTTACGACATTTCAAAACCGAACGTGAAAACGGGCTTAATACGGACGAGAAGGAGCCGGAGTCGCAACTTGAATGAATGAGTGTTTGTTGTACCAGGGAGCGATGTCATGTTCATGTTGACTAATGTTTAACGAGCCCAACTTGTCCTTGTTGATGTTGTTTATGAACCTGCCACTGTTTTTACCGCTCAGCCTCTTTGCCAGCTCACTCCCCTCTCACGCTATTCAAATCCCTGCGGCGAGAATTGACGCGCGTGCCTTCAAGTCGTGCCT
The DNA here is from genome assembly GCA_035047385.1 of Drosophila tripunctata. NCBI lineage: Eukaryota > Metazoa > Arthropoda > Insecta > Diptera > Drosophilidae > Drosophila > Drosophila tripunctata. The sequence goes on along the minus strand of JAWNPS010000200.1, from coordinate 98,026 downwards.
TTTGGAATTGATGAAGTTGCTACACCGATTTCAGGGTGGTTTTCCACCCCTCAGCTGGTGTCAATTGTGTAATTGCCGAATGTTGTTTTCAAATATTTAATTGAAAGGGTGTTTTGCGCATTATTGTTGCTGTTGCTGTTGCTGTTCCTATACCTCATCCTCATCCACATCCTCTTCCTCAGCCCCATCCTGCTGACTTGCCATTTCGTGGTTACACGCGTATCCTGTTACAAATCCAGTGTCAATGTTATTTTGCTTGCTGTTTAATATAATTGTTATCCGTTTGTCTCTTATGCGAACTTTGAATGAACTCCCGGACAAAACAAAAAAAAAGCAAAGGGAATACGAATTGTTGTTCCTAGATGTTTGATGTCTACTTGTCGCAACAGCAACATCAGCAAGTGTTGAGATTTTCACATCATTTGATTTGGATAACTGTTAACCCTCGCATAAATGGAGAACAGATGCTACGAATAGATACATAGTTATAAATATCCTGGGAAAATTTTAGCTTTCTTACATATTTTTATACTCTTTGCTATCAATTTGGTTTTCAGAAATGATAAAACGTAGTTTCGACTCCATTAGGTATAGCATATATTCTCATGATTAGCATCAACAATTGAATCGATATTAGCGCAACTAAATTTAGAGCCTAAATTCGTTTAAGCTACAATAAGATCAAATGAAATTCGATTTCCAAAACCGCATAACTAGAGAATTTTTTTGAGATTTCTTAGCCAAACTTGCAAATTATTTGTTAGGTATTATTGTATATAAAATTAAATACATTTAGTTTGTCTGATATTAATTTTCCGACGAGATTACTTTTAATATATTTAATAAACTAATGGTTGGTACATAGAAATTGTACTGTTAAAAATAGATTTGTAAACTATTACATATAGTACGATTGGTTCAAAATCGATGGCCATGTCTAAAATACTAGTTGTTTTGAAAACATTTCATATTAAGTGTTTCAAATTGTTCCAGTAGCTCAAAATATTAAAGTCAATAACTTGAATGTGATATTAAATATTTACAGATGTCTTTTTAAGTCAACATTTTCAGGTGCTGTTACCAATTTAATTTCCTTGTCAGCAGCAACAACATGTGCTGGTCACTTGTAGGCGACATGAGAAGGCGTTAAAAGCAGCTTTCAATACAATTTATGTTTGGCCAAAACGGCACCTACGACGCAGAACGTTGAATGCCACCTAGAGTCAGTCAGTCAGTCAGCGATGAATGGCAGTCAACAAGGATACTCGATGACGACAGCAACTGTGTGTGAGAGAAAGTCGTCTGCATGGGAAAACTCTGGACTCGACCAGCAATTCGAATTGCATTTTAATGCAATTACATTGGTTCTCTCTTGCTGTCGCTCGCGTTGATTCTCTTTCTCCTCCCGGGAGAATGCCAGTCCATTTGACACCCCCGAAGGCCCACTTGACATTGACAATAAACAGCGTAGCCTGGCATTGTTGCATTGCTGAAATATGTCCTGTGTCCTTAATTTCACTTTTATTTTTACCATCGCCAGCATTCGAAACAGCAGCAATTGCCTCTGCTGACTGTCGGTTGTGTTGCCGATGTTGTTGCAGATTAAAAGATATAAATTCATATTCCCCAAGCACCAGGGGCGGTGCGTGCGAAGTGTGCACAGTGTCTGAGTGTCTGGGTGTGTTTCTGTTGGTGTGTCCATGCACACTCACATCCTCCTCCCCGAGGATCGATTAGCTTGTTAGGAATTCAATTTGAAAACTGCGTTTTTCCTGCTACCATTGTATTTTTTCATGACTTCGACTGTGTCATATATCTTTTTATAAAAGCGATTGCCTGAATGATGAGCTGACTCAGCTTTATGGCAGCCCGTTTGATTTGATATTTGTCCGAGCTGATGCCGTGTCGCTTGAAACAGGTGCTCGAACCGCAGCAGACGCGACCAACTATTGCTCTAGCCACTTAAAGTAATTAACTGCAAGATGCTGAGAGATGTTCGTCAGGTTTTTCTTTCCACTTACTGTACATCTTCATCCCCATCGAGGCCAAATTAAATGGCTGCTGTTTTCCATCAACAGGACGCAGGACACAGAACGCAGGAGGCAGACGACCCACTGAAACGTGCCAACAACGTTTTCGCATCTAGGAACACAACGTTTGTCATAAATGCGCAATTATATCATGCCAGATATCCATAGAATAATTTAATTCCAACATTTATTACATGAATATTGAATGAGCGCACTTCACTTTACCTACATCTACATATTGACCTTTATGGTTCTACTTATGGAACACTTACAAAACGAACAAGTTTATTAATAGATACTTTTGCCGAACATCTTCATGCATCATTTATAATAATCGCTATTATCGATTTTTCAACCCGTTTCGATTTAATGTATATCCATAATCGTTGAACCCCCTTTTATACCCTGTATCCATTCCACTTCCTCCAAAAAAGCTTATTTGATTGATGAAGCTGATTCGAACTGTAAGTAGCATATTATTGTTTTTTTACTTAGATAACAGTTTATGCTTTGCTGTAGGCTGTCAAATGTGGTACTTGTAACCATTTCATAATTATTTAATGCGCTCTACACTTGACTCTGTGTGGTTTATCTGCCTGACAGGCAGAAGGAGGCAAGGCAGACCCAATAAAATATTTGTTTTCACGATCAGCAACACAATCTGAGTCAATATAGAAATGTTCGTCTGTCTGTCTGTTCGTCTGCCCGTATGAATAAACTGATTTTGTAGATAAAAAGAGCTACAATCTCCATTTTAGACATATCCAGAATACCTAGGGACACCAATTTTGCCATGCAGGTTCCCAAATATGATATAAAGGCAATGTCATTATAATTTTTTGGATGCCAAACCCGCTTTACCCATAAGAAACAAAACAAATTGAAAATTTACATGACTTCTAGCTCACGTATTTGTAAACGTATAGTTTTGTAACTTTACAATGGTTTAAAAGACAAACAAAATCAAACGATTCTGAAAATCGCATCAAGATCGAACTATAGTTATGAAAGTGTTTCATACAACGGAAAACCTAAATTTTAAGCAGAGCCACAGCCACGTGCATCGCACTGAGCTCTGCTACAGTTAATTCAAACCAAAAAATTGCCAACATCGCATTAATTCTAAGGCATTCGAACAAAAACATCATTGCAACGACGCAATAATTCGACCTTGATGAGCAAACACTCGATAATTTCGTAATATTTTAAGAGTCTCTCGAATTTCGAATTAACGAGAGTCGATGGTAAGTGCCAGTTGGAGTCAGAGAGCATTACACGGTTGGGATGTTCCACTGAATTTTTACTTTCCTGTTAATTTAAGGTTAGTACAAACTTTAAGCAGCACTACTGTGTTCTTTAATATCCCAACTCATTCTGATTACTTATCCGGCGCAACAATAATATAAATTACCCGTTTCGTATCGTACAATATTTACATCAAGCGGTTATGGTGGAAAGACTTACTTAAACGAATGATGGCGCCACATACATATGCAAAGCACAAACTTAAACCCATTTAGCTTATACAACAACCAGTTGCCATGGGAATTAATGCAACTACTTAAGTTATAAATATATTGAGGTTTATTATTAATAACTGTATTCAACTTGATCTTAACTTAAGATAAAGTAAAATTCAATTTTTTAGCAATAAGTTTACAGATATTAAAATAGTATATTATCTAATTAGCAGGGCTAAACTAATTGCAGTACACAGCTAAGAAAGCGCCATCTTTTGCCAGGCAGCGAACAGAGTTAATAGTTGCAATGATAAGATGACAAGATATATTCCTTTTTGTGTATGTTTTAAAAGCCATTAATTTAATCAAACGTAATAGACAAATATTTTCGACTGATTGCTCGTATGTTTGTTGGTTCTAGTGAAATTTTCGCTATACATTGTAAATCGCTTTTCTCTAGACACTTGCGCAGAGTGTTCAAAAAAACACTACGCATACATTAATCTAAGACAGCAACCTAATGAAGGGCTTGCGCCATCTACCGGCTGTTGCCCAACTTAAATGCATTCGCTTCGTTAAAAACAGAGTTATGACGAACGTCAAACCAAAATTTTACTGTGCTTAAAAATGCAGACATTAAATGGAACGAATAAACAGTTGAAATAACCTACAGGAGATAATAAAACTTGTAGGAAATGCTTGTTAAATGCTCAGAAGTTGCATTAGCAACGGTAACTTAACTTTTGAGCTTATCTATGAACAAAACGTTTTAAGCAAATAGTTTTAAACTTATATTCAACTCATCTTGTTTTAAAGCTGTTACCGAAAAAATACTATTCGTAAATTTTTAAAATTAATTTTTAAAGATATGAAGAAAATTTAGTTTTTTTTTACAAAGTTTTGACTTCCGGAAAAGCATTTTAAATAACTAAGTAATCGTAATGTAAAACGAATTTGGAGCAGTAATAAAGGTATTCGAAATTGTACCGCGTGTCGTTTTTAAATGCAACCATTGAATCGCGCCATCTATTGGCATTTGTATGACTAAAGCGCCTGCGCTTGGCTCATGCTAGCTGTAAGAGAGTGAGAGAGACTGAGAGAGCGCAACTGGGAGCAACGACAAATGTCAAACCGTGATGCGAAGCAGTGTGGAATGACAGACAAAAAGAGCGTAAAATAAACAGTTGAAGCAACCCCCACAAAAGCAGGCTCCCAACACCCCCAAAGTGTGAGGCAAGTTTCAGCCACCCCCGCAACACAGACAATGTACTAAGCCAAAGATATGTTTCATGTGTGGAGATTCGTCAAAGGAAAGCTTCCTCATGAATGCTGCACCGTCTGCCTGTCCATGCTTAAAGCTATTTGAATGGAATGAGGGAAAACAGTAGTCAACCCCAAAAGCATAAACTCAGAGATCAAAAGCGTATATTGTACTCTCTCTCATTTTTGGCTGCTGTGCGCGCAGCAGGCAATCTCAACGAGACGGGGGCGAAAAATCTCTAATAAGGATTCATGAAAAATTCATAGCCTGGCATCGCTGGCAACGTCCAGCAGCTCGTGAGTAAACGACAACACTTTGACTCTGCCACACACGGAACGAAAAGCGAATTGCGAATAGCGAAACTTAAAATCGACTGGCTTCTTTTAATTGTGCAATAAATCGCACCAACACAAAATCTTTAAACCGGAAAAATACCAAAAATAAATTAAACGAGAGTGAAAATTTTGAAAAAGTCCAAAGCGAAAGAATCGCAGCAATAACAAAAGTTACGTTATCGAAAGCCGCAAATTACTATTTGGCTCGATTGTATAATTTGTGGGCGGGCGGCCAACGGCAGCGGCCAAAAAGCAAAAAGAAAAACAAAAGCAGCAGCAGCACCAAGGACTGCAAATTGTGCAGAAAGAGTAGAAAAAGCAAAAGAGCGAAAAGAAAAGTGCAGAAAGCCAAGTGGAAACATTGAAAACAAAGCCGAAAAACGCGCAGCGCCTAAAAGTAGACTTTAAATTGCGATTGTTGTTATGAATTTTCGATTTTTTCGGTACAATTACGTTGTATGAAGCGAATGTGGACACAAAACGGAATTGCAAAAAACTAAGGCACAAAAGGAATCTCAACGAAAAAAAAAAACGCTGCCGACGCCGCTGCCGTTGCCGCCTGAAAGCCAGTGAGCGCGTGTATGTGTAAGCGAGACGGAGAGCAAGTAGAGAAAGAAAGCGAACGATAGAGAGGAGAGCAGGAAAGTGGGAGTGAAGCATAAGGTGTGGAGCCTAAGAGAGCGCACGCCGTAAAGAGAACATTTTGTGGAACTCGAGTGGAATCCAATTGAATACAAAAACAAAACATGAAACGATAAAATGTAAATTACGAACAAACTCAAGACGAAAACAACAAAATATCAATTTTAAAATATAAAATATAATATCAAAGCATATCATGTAAAGGCCTAAACCTTGGCTTAAATACTTAACGCTTAATTAATTAAAAACAAACGAGAAAACATATAAATATTAATGCTGTAGTCTAAGTAAAAATCGTGCTAATTATCGCATACATATCAATACTCTTGCAAAGGGTCAACGTAGCGTTATTACCAATTAATATACATCATAACTATAACTAACTAATTCTAACCAATTATATACAACAAATAATTACATGTTGAACGCAAGTTTTGTTAGCAATTTTACATAAATATATACAACAAACACTTAACTTATTAACAAAATATCACTAAACATATCAACAAAGTGAGCTAATGTTTCATAACAAAACATATCAATATCTAGTAGAAAATAACTTAAGATTCTACTCGATATACTAAAGTTGTTTACTTTATAAAGAATTCAAAACTGTGGACCAAACCGTCGCATATCAATTTAATAAGCAAATCGTTTTTAAACCTGGATTAAGGATCCCATATCTCTGAAGGCATCTGTCTCAAAGTCACGGTAAATTACAGTAGTTTCTTCACTTTTTGTATTATGCTTCACTTGATTATTAGTGCTTAGTTCGCAAAAAAGCTTAAACATTATATCAGTTTGACAGCTTTCTCTACGAATTGATGTACCTGTTTTATGTCTAATTTAATTCTTATTTATATACAGTTTTTAGTTTTTTTAAGGAAGTAAAATTCCCATGTAAAACACTTTTCAATCAAATAAAATAAAAATTTTTTTCTCAGCCATATCTTTAAAAGTAAAAAAATAAGTTGAAATTTTGATTAAGTTTTATTTGGTAACCAAGTTGTTTTTTATGAGGGCTATATTAGGTTGTAAAAATAATGTCACAGGCTTGGAAGCTTGGCAGACCACACAAAGTGACAAGTAAACATATGTATTTTTGATCGGCATCAACAGCCGTCTGCCAGATCTCAGAAATGGTATAAGTTACAAGTTTAAAGTTGGTCACTACATTTAGACTCAGCATTTAATCTGTCACTACAATTTTGTTTCTCCACGCACCCTTAGCTATCAATATGCGTAAAACCTAGACACAACTGGTAACAAATACATGTTTTTGGCGAATATCTCAGAAACAAAAAGACCCAGGGACACAAATTTTGGCATGCAGGTTTCCAGATGCAATATGAATAATTTTTTTAAAATAATTTTTTGGATGCTAAGCCCCCTTCGCCCATAAGAAACAAAACATATTGAAAATTTGCATGCCTCTAGCTCAGGAATATCTATATGCATGTTTCCGGAACTTAATGATCGTTTAGAGACAAACAATATCCAACTATGCAGAAAATTACATCCAGATCGGATTATAATCAAGACAGTTTTTCATACATCGAAAAACGTGCATTACACTGAGCTCAGCTGCAGCTGCCGTCACACAAGCAGCGTAAACAAATAACGTTTTGCGAGCGAGGCATGTTAGGTTCTTGTAGAGCTTATTCCGACTTAAACTCATATAATTTGAAATTAAAATTAAAGGGTATTACACCGTCGTGAGTGGTTAGCTGAACTTATCTTTCTTGTTGTAGATACATAAGTCCTATGATAAAAAAAATAATCTATCAATATTATTAAAAGCTTATTTATTTAAATTAGCTAAATTGAATTGAGCTACCAAAACATTTCCAACTTTTTTACCGTCGATCAAGACTAAATGGTTATAAATTTTTCAGGTAATAATAGTAACAATATATTAATTAAATTTTATTTTACTTATAAGTATGTAACTTTTTTAAAACTTAAATTTAAACTACTTTTTTCACTGTCTTTTTATATCAATACATAAAGTATAACATATTTAGTATTAGAATATTAATATATTTAGAATATATATATGATGGTCTGGTATAAATATAGATTGTACTGTCAGTGATGCCGCTTCTCATTACCCACAGTTTTTTAAGACAAACTTTTTACAATCTTGTAATTTTCGACTGCTCACTTCTGTCATACATGCAAGCGTATTATTATTCAAAATACAATTGAGTTTAGCAGTTTAAGATGATTATTGAAGCCATTAAACGCAGTTGTTCAATTCATATCGCCAGGCTTGCTAATCATAATGAGCATGTAGTGTGAAGTTGGGCAATTTTGTGGGTGGCACGCCAAAAAGTATGCAATGAAAATGTGAGATAACAAAATCAATATAACCAGCATGAATGTATGGGCGTGTCTCAGAAGGTGTATGCCCGTGACTGCATGTGTGTGTGTGTATTTGTTGCGTGTGTTACAGCTAGAAAAGGTAACACACACACACACACACATGCACACACAAATCGCAGGCGTGTTGTCATATCGGGTTGCCAAGGGGGAAAGCAGTGTAGACGGGAAAAGCGAGGGAAACGCGCACCGTTCGCGCTATTAAAATTTTCATTTTTATGATTATCGCCAGCGAAAATCCTTAACAATTGTGCGAGTTCACACGGCAAGCAGCAAGCAGCGAGGACTAAAAGCAGAAACAGGATCATAACCGTAGCCATAGCCAAAGGTTTCTCAGTAGGTGTATGTGAGTCAGCGTATCTGTGTGCGTGTGTGTATGTTGCCAATGTTTAACTTTGGCCATAAAATTACATTTAATTTTCAATTACTGCGTTTGGCAGTTGACGAGCCCCTGCCACGCCCACACTCTCACACACATACGCAGTTCTTACACAAAAACGACCTAATTTCAAAAATGGAAAACAACAAAGAAAAGTGGGAAAATTTCACAGGTGACTGCAACAACAAACAAAGCACAAAAGTAAGACCAAAAGGGGACACAGCAGGAGAGGGGGATAGAGCGATAGGGTGATGCAAAGACAGAGAGAGAGAGACAGGGAGGGAGAGGGAGAGAGAGCAACAACTGTGCCATTAAATATTTTAGCATAATGCTGACAAATTGTTGTTACTTTTGGCTATTAGCAGACACTCAGTAAGCCACGCTTTAAAGCCAAATTGCAATAGCAACAACAGCAGCAGCTGCTTCAATTTGCAGCAGCATCAAAAATTTACAACATTTCGTTGTTACCAATGCCTTCTTCTTCTTCTTCTGCTTTCTTGCCACGGGCTGTGGCATAATCTACTTTCAGACGAAACGCAACTAAATTGCCCGACAGCAGTAGCAGCAGCAGCTGCGTTGACTTTCTAGCATAGTTTTGTTACTCCCCTCTCACCATCCAACTCACCCACTCACCGCATTTTCCTGCATATCTTTTGGGCCCTTTGGGCTCTTACTCTCGTTTTGGCCAGACCACTTTTGGCCCCGTCATGTTTTTATGTTGCATACTTTCAGGTGTCTTCTAATGACTGCAAAAAATGCACTTTGGATGGCAGGCAACTTTTTCAAGCCACTTTGTGGGAGTTGAGAGCGAGAGAAAAAAAGAAAGAGATAGAGAGAGAGAGAGAGAGAGAGGGAGAGAGAGAGCGTGGGTGGTTCAGCTAATTTTCCACGTACTCACAATTTCATGCAAATTGTTTTTGTTGCCCACTTTCACAAGTAGCGCGCACTTTTCTTGCCCCCCCCCCCACGTCACTTTCTGCCCGGTTTTGTTCACTCTGCTGGTTTTTCCTTTTGACTGCAACAGCATTTTGTACTGAAATTTCTATGGCATTCCTTATGCGTCTCTTCTATGATGTCATCAAAAACTATGCAGAAGCCTCCTCAAGTGCACCACAACTAAATGGGTAGTATTTAAATTTAAATTTGAAAGAAATATAAAAGGTTGCTTTTAAGATAAAGAAGAATTTTGTTAATTAAATTTAAATATAAAGGATTCTTCTGTATATACAAATTCAAGTGGATTCTCTAAACGAAAGAACCATATTTATTATCATAGTTGTAAAATTGTTAATGTAAAGTCTACTCTGTGCCAATTACAATAGAATCAAAAGTTATCCCAGGGTAATATCTTTCATATTGCATCTTAGCACGTAGATATTCGTATATTAAGTAAATATATTTGTATATTAAGTAAATATATATATATATACATGTATATATATTCTATATCTATCACATTAAAACAAAAGGAGCTCAGTGATGACAAGAGCCAGAAGCAAAGTTCCATATGTATATCTAAGCTCAGTACTAGTTCGTTTTTAACTTTTGTTAGCGCTGCCGATTCCTTTTTAACAAGTATATCTAATCTTATTTTGTGAAAATTTAGCGTAAACCTTTGAAATGTAATTTTATAACGTAAAAAAAAACTTAATTAGGATCAGTTAAAAACAAGAAGAAAATCACAAAAGAAAGTATGTTTATTTCAGAAAACTTGCATTTTAGAGGTGGAGATCTAAATTATTTCTTTATAAGCCATAAACTCTTATTTAGGAAATGAAACATATTAGTATGTTATTCCTCATTTTATATTTAAACCTAAAGGAAGACAAGCGCTAAGTGCTTTTTATATAACATTCATTTATATAACATTCAGAATTCTTAAATTTATTTACTTTTGTCGACTTTTGATAATAATTTATCCATTTTTTTGTATCACACACTACTTTTCACCTTAACATTATAGGCACCATCAATAATGTGTGCTTGTTTTTCAATAAAGTTAAAATATCCATAGTGTTGATAGTGCCGTCAATAGTTCTCCAGTGCAAATAACTTATTTACTTATACTGAGATGATCTAGATGAGTGATCTCGACTGTACTTTCTTGTTTTCTATTAATGTTTGCATTTTTATTGAAGAATCTTTTTCGGTTTTAATGTAATTTTCTCAATTCAATGCAGAGTTCTCCATTTTTCAATACTCTTTTTTGTCATTTCAGTTTTATTTATTTTATAAAAAGAAAATATCTAAGAAATAGCTGCTTATATGCCAAAGAGCTATTCTTTATAAGTTTTAATTCTACAATTTATAATGCAGTACATGGCTCTGGAATACCTATTTATATTCCACCTTCTTTCGGTTTGATTAGCTTCTTGGAATACTTAAATTAAAACAACAAGTTCAAAATTAGTTAAACTACAGATTGAGGGCTTCTTTATGGTATAAAATGGTCACATGAAATTAAATATTTAAATGTAAGTTAAACCCTTTAAGTTCTCAACTGGTGTGCTGTCCACATTCACATATGAATTTTATATTTAAAGGTAAAAGCAAGAAATTACTGGTACTTTATGCCAACCCCATGCCATATATGTATCTATTCCAAACCCACTCCCTTTTCCTGTTCCTGTTCCTGCTACTGTCTCTGTCCCCGTAGCATGTTTTGTGAATCCTTACAGCTGTCCATATCATGATTATCATACTCACTCCCTAATCTCATTTGCATTATTCCGCCCTCCTTCTCCCCAAACAGCTGTAACTATGTAAAGTTTTCGAAACCTTTGTAAAAACAAAGGGGCGGAGACATTTATTAAAAATTAAGTTAAATGCGACAATTAAAAATTGGTTCGAGGTTTGGGAAACTGAACAGCTGAACAGGTTGTCCACATGTGTCGATTGTCGACGTTGGGTTTTCGGGATGTGATATTTTGAGGATAAGCACAATAGAGATAGACAGATGGAGAGACAGGAGTGTCAATCAGCTGACGTTGTGTCAGTTTGTCCGTCAGTTTGTCAGTCAATCAATTTGCTTGCATATGTAGTTTGTATAGATGTCATTACATAAATATTTAATGCTGCGGTCTCTCAGCTATGCGCAGTGTGTAAGGATATAAGGATATACACTTATATATACAAATATGTTCGTATGTATATGAGCTTAGCTCTCCATCCACTGTATACACGGCGTATGAGCAACGCGGCATTGCCATCAGTAAGTGACAATTATTTTGGGGTAGCTGTCCGTCTGTCCGTCTGACAGTTTGTCTGTTTGTCTCGCTGTCTGTCTTTGCATGCGGCAGCCAAGAAAAACGGCTGAAAAATTTACCTTGCTCGCTTCCAAGTTGATATTAAGTGTAATTTTTTGCTGCCAGCAAGCATTTCATGAATTAAAAATGAGAGTGTGTGTGTGGGTGTGCGAGTGTGTGTGCTTGTGTGTGTGTGTAGTTTATTGGGGTGACTCTGGCAAAAAGTGCGTTCTTGCTGCGTGTGCTGTCGCCGCTGGCAGTTAGTCATGCTCTTGCCACTTGCCACATGCCTCATTCGAACAGGCCAAAAAAAAAAATGAAATGTTATGCTACGTCATTGTCACACAGGTCGGTGAGTGGGCGTGGCACAACGCCCATCCATCCACACACACACACACACACACACACACACATACACGCACAGAAACCGACACAAATATACAAAAGTGTAGGCCTTTTAGGCATTTGGGGTCTGTCGCCGTTCGCCATGTCATCTAATGTAATGAAGCGCACAGAGAGCAAGTTATAGAAAGAGAGATAGAGAGAGAGAGAGAAATGAGACATGTTTAGACACGCTGCGTTTTACTTTTATTACCAAAAACACATTTTGTATGCCAGCAAGGTTTGCTTACTTTCTTCCGCTTATCTGCCGGATGGGCATATATATTTTTCATATGTCAGTCGAGCAGCTCAAATCGCAAGGCATTTAAATTATTGCCTTGGGGTCGACAGCAAGCAAGAGAAACAGAGACAGAGACAGTGACAGAGAGAGAGAGAGGAATGTAGTCGGCTAATGCTAATTGAATTTGTCAAAAAAAAACAGCGAGCAACAGGCAGCTGAAATCTCTTACTGCCTGTGACATAAGCCCACAGTTAGTAAATCAGCTTTAAACGCTACCCTTTTGAAGTCGAAACTTCAAACTGCCATTAAAAATTTATAGTGCACTTTAAGATTGTAATAAAAACTGATGCTGATGCGTGTTGGATATTATAGTAATATCATTTGAGGACTGCTTTTGGCAAAGGACACTCAAAAGTGTCGTCTTTGATTTCACTGCTTATATCCTTTTATAGTTTTTGTTTTTTTATCAGACATCTAAATGCCTTAACCGTAGCTGCAATTTGGGGAGCTTTCAATTGGACTGCCAAGGTGTTCACCAACCGAATTTCCCTCAGCTCAGCTTTACGCTTTTACAATACTCCCATCTCAATTCGCATTGCGCATTTCGTATTCGATTTAGCTTCTTTTTCTTATATTTTTTGTGTTGGTGTTACTTTAGCAGATCCTGTGCATTTTCCTATTGCTCCCCAGTGCTGCAATCTTGTCCTTTTTCTTGTTTTCTACGATTTCTGTTTGCATTCAATTTGATATTGACTGATTTGTAATTTAAGATAAGCAAATGGAGCGTTGCAGTCGCTCAGTTAGATAGAGAGAGAGAGAGAAAAGGTGAAGCAACCGAGTGAGAGAAGGAGAGTGAGAAAGAGAGAGCAAACACGGTAGCAACGAAAAGTAGCGCAAATGTTTTGTCAATATTTGCCAGACAGTTTGTGGCAGCAACGAAGTAACACAGAGCGAAAGAGAGGCATCGAACGAAAGAGAGAGAAGGGTGAAGCTCAACTGCGTCAAGGTGAACAATATTCAGCCACAGCTTTAAGTTAATAACAACAGCGAATACAGATTTGGGCTAATGAGTAAATATATTAACAACTATTGTCTTTTATTTCCTTAAATACTATATATGTACTTAGCGGATCGAAAGCAAATATATATATATCTCAAAGGATAGAAAGAAAAGAGAGTTAAAATGAAATGATTTTAATGGGTATCAAAAACTACTATCGGATGAAAGATACAAATAAACAGTAAAATCTAACTTGGAAGTACAAATCATAGAGGTGATTTAAATAACAATTCATTGGTGCAATTATGTTGGGTTTAAATAAGTGGATATTTTTTTTATCTTAGTTTAAATAAATATGTTGAGCTGATTCGTTTTAACTAACATACATTAAAATGTGCGAAGCCAAGTAACAAACAACCATTAAGTACAAACGCTTAAAAGCATTATGCATTATTGTAAATTTTCAAACAAAAATAATAATGCATATATATTTATATGGACAGCATGCTAAATGTTTTATATTTATTTAATGGCATACTTATGGGGCTTATACTCTAAGCCCCATCCAAAAGTTAAGCTTTAAAAAGGCTCTTGCAATTAGGTCAGCCATTTTCAGAGTGTTTTCGGTATGCAAAATGTAATGAAATTAGTTTACTAACAACGGATTTTAAACAAATCTTTTAGCCATTATTGCATTTGTTTCTAGCTAGAAAAACTGAAAAAATTTGTCTTGTTTAAAGCATAATTTTAGTATCAATATTCTCTTTATATCAATTTTATTTTTTCAACGATGTATGAAAATACGAGAACAAAACTCAGGACTGGTTCAAACAAGATAGCCATAATCTTAACAGTATCTTTCACTACTAAAGTTAAACTTAGTTAAATATTTATCGATAAACGAGGCATATTCTGCATAAGCGTAATCCGTAATACATGGATTTTCCTAGTATTATTGAAAAACTTTCGATAGTCCGTTCACTAATTTGTTTTCATTCATTCTAACCATAGTACTATCGAAAATTTAAATATTTTCTCTTAAAATGTCTGCAAAGCACTCAAAGAAAAGCATTAAAGAACAAAACACTCTTTGATTGTTTCAGTCTTCGATTAAACGTTAAGCTATTGCATCGCAACAAAACAATGCAAACTTAATCAATATTCAACATTCATTCTTAGAGACTTCAGACAATAGCCATATTGACAGTATGCCATTGGAAATTTTCAGCAATTGTAAGGGAAAATACAAAAGTAAGTAATTAAAATGTAAATTTTTATCTTTTCCTAAAAAAAGTACTATCGATTATTGTGCAACACCACAATTTAGCGACTTAATTGACGCATTTCTTTGTTTTTTCTTTCGAAGAAAGTTTCATTGATATTATTGTCTATTGAAATTGGTACATTCAATAAAATAGATACATAAATATAGTTATTATTGAAAAGTCCTAAATATTTATATTTAAACTAAAAGTTTGCTGTACACATTTAATAACTCTTCTGCGGTAATGGCTGAAAGGGTATTACCATAAATATACGTTTCGGGATAAAATAGATTCAAAACTAGATTTTGATTTAAAATCTTTGTCAGTCTCTAGACTGCAGATCAAAAAGCCGTCGATTCTCTATGCATTTCTCTGTCTATATCTCTGATTGATTTAATTGTCCTTCGAGCTGCAGAAATGCTCCTGCTGCAACGGAAGTTCCTCTCGTTGATGCTTTGTTGGCATGGCGTTGCTTAACTCGCAGTTTCACAGTTCCGGCTATAACTGCGGTGGCTTTGACAGTCTGTGGCATTTGGGAATACAGATTCATTTCCATTGTGTTGGTGGTTTGCTAAAGTTGGCGCATTGCATGCGATTTTAATGAGATTAGCGTGGCGTTAAGTGGCCAAAAGTTGCTCTCTCTTTCTCTTTGACTTGCGGACTGCTCTCTGTTCCACTCATGAGTGCTGTTGTTGTTGAGACTGTAGTAGAGAGAATGAAATGAAAAGAAAACTATGTGTGTCAAGTTGACATTTTGACTAATTTTAACATAAAAGCAGCGCAACAAAAAAATAAATAATAATAAAATTGCGGCTGCGGTGGAAAACATGAGGCACCAAAGTGTGCTACAGTTCTTACAAGGAAATCTCCACTCGCACACCCACAAACTCTCACACAAACGCACACATAAAACACGCTCTGTGGCTTATGCGCATATTGTGCAACTTTTTGTAGCATACTTTGAGGCGCATGTTAAAAAGCTGTCGCAAACAGCAGCTTTTCTTACTTAACTACATACGTTAGAGCGTGTGTGTGTGTGTGTGTGTGTACACTTTACGGCGTTAACCCAAATTAGCTCTTAACATAAAACTCATTTGCAATTGGGTTTCTTTTGGTCCGCATTCCAACAAGTTCCACTGTAAACGCAGCCCATTCCACAATCCACCCAAGCCACAAATCCAAATACCAACCCAAAACCAAAACTCTAAGCCAACTTCGACACTCAACCCTTGTTAATATGCTGTTAGATAGGACAAGGCCTGTTTGCACTATAGCTTAGCTGGAGCGGGCATTAATCAAATGATTTTTTGATTATCATGCAAGTGAATTAATTATGTTTTGGGACAAGTTAACAACCACCCAAGCAGACAGTCGAGCAGGCAAAGTAACTCACTCCTATCTCTGCTAGAAATTACTGGCAATATATTTTTATTGATGACTGTAGCTCTATCTCTCTTTCACTATCTTTGCCCTTGGGTTCATTGACTGAAAGGTTAAAGTTGAGGCTCCATTGTTTGTATTTTTAATACGGGAGTTGAATTTACTTTTGACGTAATTCATCGCTTTGCTCATTTCGCTTCAACCCAGCACCAACAGCACCACTTTTGGCCCACACCATCGCCAACCAGCACGCTTCTGCCACTTCCTTATTGTACACATACACTCTCTCCCACACAATGCTGATGTTAAATAATAATTATTATCGTTTTTATGACTATTTCAACGTCAGTTGCTGTTGTTACTTTACTTCGTTATGGCCTGGCTAAGAGTATAAGCAGCCAGTAATGCCACACAAGCAATAGCTTAACATACAGATCGAAGATATATTGAATTACCATCGCCCGACACACATTTAATTACTTGCAAACCAATGACACTAGCTTGAATCTGTGCCAGGGATTAATCCTTCTGCTAATTAATGAATTTAGATGGAAGTCAAGCTGGAAATAAAACATGCTAAAACTATTTAAGATCAATGAAATGCTGTTGTATACAGCGCTTAAAAAGCTTATATTAATGTAACAGTTTTTTTAATCATTTTCGAAATTTTATATTTATTGCAGTAGACAAATTTGTATTCTAGCTGAAAAACTTATAAAGTTTTCAAATCACATACAAATTATAAGATATGTAGTTCGATGTCTAAAGAGCTTTTTTCTTTGCGATTTTTAAATTAAAAGCTCATTTTACAGTATTAAGCCTCTGTATTACATTTATTGCAGTATAAAAATTTGTATTCTAGCTGAAAAGCTTTAAAAGCTTTCCAAGTACACATATATTTTAAGATAGTTTGATGTCTAAAGAGTTTAAGGAGCTTTGTGTACTTTGTGATTTTTAAGCTAAAAGCTCATTTTACAGTATAAGGCCTCTGGCTTACTGTTACTCTTAATTTAAGAAATGTATTTATATATTGATTGAAACTTTAAGGTTTTAAAAGCACATGATTTTTAAAGAACTTACAAAGCACCTCTTATACACATTAGAAAGCAAAACTAAATTCAAGTAAGCTTTTGGTTCAATGCTCATAAAAGTTGTCAAATTTTGTTATGTTGCATTAATGCAAAGCTCAGTTTTAAGTGAGTGTCATTGGTTCATAATCAATGAGGGCATAAAATGTTCCTCGTGAAACAGAGAAATTGCTCACCTTTCATTTTATTTTTATGTAAATTATCGACCGCATTTTGTACGGCATTTTGAGATACTGGAGGCGGAGGAGGACAAGGAGGGTAGGTGGAACGCAGAATACAGGGAGGAAAGCAGGTTCTGACACGCAGGCAACGTCGTCGAGGACAGTGAGCTGCCTTTTGGGGCGGTAAGTGGTTAATTCTACTTGCCCGCTGGCCATTTGTGGGCTCAGAGCAGAGAGTTGGCCAGCAGGCCGGCTACAAGGATACACATATATTCTCATGCGTGCCATTACCTCGCAGGACATGCGACTGTTTCTCTCACACTCTCTGTTACTTACCCACTGGCTACCTCTCATTTCTGCTTTCCACTTTTCCCTCTGAGTAAGTGTGTGTGTATGTATCTACAGCTAATATATCTGTATCTGTATCTGTCTGTGCGGTCACGTATTCATTATCATTATCTTAATGAAGCGTTATGTAAGGTGCATTATAATTATGGATTTTCTGCCTTTTTTTCTTCAACCTAATGAAGAGTCCTTAATACTGGGCTTCGTAATGCCTATTGTGGCCTCAAGTCAATAAAATGAGAGTCATTAAATGGATATTACGAGTGACATTCCAGTAACTTTGATTCACTCCACCCAAATTCAAACCCACTTCCAAATGCATTATCCTTCTTTTTCCACCTACGATCTGTCTTCAGTTGTGCCAATAAAATGTTAGGATATTACTAAAAAGATTTTATATATGCCTATGGCATCGGACAGGCTTGCAGAATGTGTTTGATTTAAATTATGTGGGCATGTAAAGTATACGACAATCCTGACATTTAAGGGCTTTCTATATGTATGTGTGTGTGTGTGTGTGTGTGAGTGTGTCCATGTGCATATCCTTGGGAACAGATTTTGCCAGCGCATTTGGTGAACAATTAAAATTAAATATTCATACGCATTGGCAACTTGCACAGGACATGCAAAATGTTTGACAAGCCTGACACAAATAACGACAACAATTCACACACACAAATTCACACACACACACTCACACACAAGCTGACAAACACACTCAAGCGACACAACAAGTTTTTATAACTCGCATATGAATTTATTCCTCTTGTTGAGTGCATTTCGGTATTCCATTTAAATTTTTAATAATTTTCAAAATTGATGAGTGACAGACAGTCATACGGACGAACAGTCAGAAAGATGAACAGGCGGTCAAACGGACGGGCGGGCAAACGGACGAACGGACAAGCGGACGGGCGGACAGGCCAGAACGACCACTTGAATTCAATGAAAAGCTGGACTTCTGGCAAGCTTTTCATTTGATTTATTATGTTGTTGTTGTTGCTGTTGGTTATGTTTTCTTTCCAGTTTGCCTGCAAGAGACTTCTTCACAATAATGTTAAGGATAAACATAATAGAATGCTCCAGTTTATTGCTAATGATAGACTAATATATATCCTATAAGTAGTAGGAACACATAATAGGCCTTTGAGCATTATACAAGAATTGCACAATGGTCTGACGTCACTGTTCCTGGAACTGCAAGACATTTTTAAGAAGTTTATTTAATTAAAATCGAGTTCTTACTTCTATAGTTGTCCAATTTGAAATGAAGCTTAAATATCAAAATATTTTTTTATAAATCAATTCTGTTTAGATCTAGCAAATAAAGTTTAAAGGTTCTACACACTGTTATTCCCATTTATGAGCACACAATTTACAGGGTATTTTAAAATTTGTTTTGGCTGTTCAATGGCTAAACTCAAGTTGCATTGACGTTGTCTGTCGAATTCAATTCCAAAAATTTCATCTTATTGTTAGAAAATACAACAAATAAATTAAAGCACAAGGACATGCGCAGACACATACATACATACCCCACCCCCTACTCCTCAAGTTCAAACGACTTGCCCGTTAGGAACTTCCGTTGTACGCTTTTGTCAATTTAAAGTTATGCCGGATTCCGTGAGGTAAGATGAAAAAGTAAGAGCTTAGCGAAGTGCCAGTGGGAGTTGGGGGAGGGGGGGCTGTCGCGAACAGATCCTGGCAACTGGTAACTGGTAACTGGCAACTGACAGACTGGCTCAGATGTCAATCAAAGTTTTGTCAGCGACAAGTTTGCTTGAGAGATCCTTTAAGTGCCGGAAAATGGCAAACGGGTTGAGCGACAACGGGAGGTCCAATCGGTCCAATGGGTTTTATGGAAATTCCCATGGCGTAACGTTGATTGTAGTTGCCTAATGAAAATTCAATTCGATTGGAAAAACGCTTAAGCTGAATTTGATTTGCACTCTGCTTGAAGTTGAAGGTCCTGCAGCTGACAGATAGAGGACACAGGTCAGAGAAGTGTTTTGGTTCTGTTTGGATTTGACTTTGTCTGTTTATCTATTGAAATGTATGCAATTAGCTCGATTAACAGGTTTCGGCACAGTTTCGAAACCAAACAGCAATTCTCAACCAAGGGAATTTGCATAGTCAAGTCAAAGGACCTTCGATTAGATCGATATGCGAGTTTACCTTGCACCCACAGACACACTGCCCCTCTCACGCATTCTGTCTTTCTGGCTGGTCATCATAATCAAGTCAATTGTGTTCATTGTGGCCATTAATATAATTAAATCTATTAGTCGAGTAATTATTTTAAAGCAACTTGTGGGTGGTGGAGTGTTTTGCGTTTGTGTTGCTGTTGTTGTTGGCATGACAACGAGCGCTAACGATTTTCTGTTAGCCTGGCCAAAACAAGCGCACGACAACGAGGGCTAGCTCGTTGTTAGCACGAAGCAGACTTGGCTAGGACACGCAAAAATTCCTCAGCATTGCTAGGTTACGCGCCTTCGGTGTCCTTCGTTAACGTGGCCAAAACAACAAACACGCGTTGCCCTGCCATGGCAGTTGGCAGTTGAACGCAGTGGCAAATGGCAGCAGTGTGACTAGTGTTATGTAAACTATAAAACTTTTCTCAAAAAATACCAGTTTAAATACCGTCACTTAAAATACTAACAACAAAATGGTGACGTAATACTCGAACTCGAGGGAGTGAAAAAGCTAGAAAGAGTGCGACAGTTGTAATGACTATGGCAACAATGTCCTTGGGCCAAAAGATATACAAAATCAAAAATTATACGCAGAAATTCTGCCATCAGCTGGCCCAGAGATTGCGCAAGGATGCGCATCTAGCTGCACGATTTGACTAAGTGAAATCCCAACAAAAAACAACAACGAAAACAAAAAAGAAAAGTAAATTTCTCGACAAATTTCATAAAACATTCAGCAGCTAAGCAAAAAAAATTTAGGTAAATAACATTTGCATTTCCGTGGCAGGAAGTGAAGAAGAAGTAAATACATGTACGCAATAAGAATGTAAAAAAATATATATACATATACAAGTAAAGAAATAAAACGAAACGAACGACATTTCGTGTACTGGCTGGTACTACGCGGCGTATACGTGGCTTATTGACGCGTCGCCTGGCAACGCGCATTGCGGGCTGCAAACAAACACGCGGAGCGAGCGTAAGTACGGCTAAAAGTACTCGTATTCGTAACCGTAGCATATAATTATAGACAGGCCCCAGGATAACTGGCTATATACCATATACCACAATACTAGTATATGCGAGTGTATGTGGGTCTGCCGTCTTCTTTTTGCAGGGTGTTTGCTGTGTTTGGCAACACTTTACTCGATTTGTTTAATCGATTTTTACTACCAGGCACCGCCTGGGCTTACGGGGTTAACGGTGGCAGCGGGGTAGAAAATTGCCTTTATTATAGATAAATATGGGCGATTGAGTGCCACACGCAACTGCCACTTGCTACTAATGCCAGAAAGAGGCAGCCAGACACCAAGAGACAGAGAGAGAGAGATGCAGCGAAGCGTCATAAACCATGCGCCGCTGGCTGTCAGATTTATAGGTGCCACGACTACCGACTATTAATAATGCTGCTACAAAAATATTATTATTATTATTATAATAATAATAAAAACAAAAAGAAAAGCAACAACATAACAGAGGCCAACTACAAATTAACATAATTGCTTCACTACTCTGCCTTCCTCTTCCCTTCCTCATCTACTCATCCCTCCTTAAGCACTCCACTCCTTCTTACAGTCAGTCGGAGGCCATCATAACGCGCTTACGGTACTTGCAAAAACTTTTATTTCATTTTTCAACAGTTTGAAACTTTAAGAACTCGACGAGTGAAATCAAATTAAAAAGCGTACAGAAAAATTGCATAAACTTTACCGAACTTCTTTTACACTATCTAACATATACACAAAAGCAGCTCATTAGCTTTATTTCTACAGAAAAGCAAGGAAAAAAAAATTCACTAATTATAAAAACTCAACTCTGTTGATTATTTATTGAATAATCAGCGTTTGTATTGACAAGTGGAGAACCAAGTTGCTTTTAAAATGAGTACCCAACTATAATTGATTTTAGTATGTATAGCATAACTGATTTATATATTTTTAAAATAAATTTACTTGAGTTTTTTATTAAAATTAGCTTAATATTCTCACCAGTTTCATTGAAATTATTTATGTTATTCAAATATTTGTAATCTGGGTACTTTGTTAATTTATTTTAAATATTTCTTGTACTAAATCATGCCTAAGTTTAGTCCCTTTTCAAATAATTAGTAACATCATTAGTATAACATCGTCAAAAAAAGTAACTTTGAAATTTTTTGTGTTCATTGAACGAAATTTTTGTAATATCAGTAATAAGCTAATTTTAGTTGTATCCTTTTTTATAAAAATAACCTTGATCGGAAAATAGTTCCTATGATGTTGGTCTTTATACGGCCACACTGAAAATAAAAAACTTTATTTTCCAATATTAATATGAACAAAATATTAAAAATAAGAATATCATTAAAGAATTAATAAATGAAAATAATACTTTAAATATTAAATCAAGTTGGATGTATTATAAGAAATACGCCCGAATACTAAAAATGCATTCAGATATTAGATAGCAAACTATCGATAGTCGGTGATAGTGAACGATAGTGCGCTCGATAGTGACCAAGGCGAAACAACTGTATTAAAGTAATGAAAACCTTAGTTAATTTAAAAAAAAGTCTTCAAAACTACCAAAAGTGAAAAGAAATGCAAACGAAAGTATTCACGAAAGGGTTGACTCGATAGTGCTCAACCATCGTCTCCATAGTCTCAATAGTGCGTTCGGTAGTTTGCCACCTCAAATACAGAATAGTTTTAACTTAGTTTTAGATTTCTTCAGTACAAATTATTAAGTATGCCCCTAACATTTTGTTATATTTTGAGGAATTTGAACAAATGTTCATACGAACAAGAAGTTATTGGCCTACTTTAATACCATAATTTACTACATTAATTATTTTTTTCTCCCTTCTTGCCGTTGAATCAATAGCAAATAAATCATTACACAGCTAATTAGAATATAATTAATTCTCAAGGGTCGAATTAAATATAGCTTAATCTTCCCAATATCAATAAGTCGAGTCACATTAGTAAGCCAATATAAATTCTTTACTATTTGTATAAAATGTAAGTTTAAGCTAAATTTTATGAAAATTGTACTTCTAAGTAATGAAAAATTTTATTTTTTATTGTTAAAATTAGTCTGTTATTTTTAGTGTGCAACTTTTGGCTGTTTGGCTATTAGTTTATGTACTTATTAGTCCATATACACCACTTCGGTAGAGCAATAAAACCAGGGCAGCGAAACGCAATGTGAGTGGAGTGCTAAGTTCAGTTTTATTCCTTTTGTTAGTTTATTTCTAGTCAGTCCATTTACAGCTGGACGCAGCTGTTGTTGTAGTAATTGTTATTGTTGTTGTTGGAGGAAAGTGCAAAAATATTTTGCTTCTTCTTTTTTTTTTGGTCTTCATGGTCTGTCAATTAACACGCCTTTTGCATTTATTCAATACAAATCGAGTGCACTGAGGGGGCAAGTGAGTGGTAAGTGCCGTGAGCGAGAGCGAGAGCGAGAGGGGGGCGATGCAGAAGTGGGAAGTGGGAAGCACACCTGTATATAAAATTAGTTTTTCAAGAATGGTCAGACGTCTCTCTCTCTCTATCTCTCTCTGTTCGAGTCTATATTTAAAGGACTGAGTTGAGGCACTTACTCACTGCAGTTCATTACACAGTGAAAATCCTTGAGATGCGTCCAGCAAGCAGCAAGCAGACATTTTCATAAAAGTAAACGAAAATTGTAGAAATAAACCTGGAATGGGGGCTGCTCAACTGGCGAATGCGCTGTAGGAAAGCATTTGATTAAGATAGCTGTTATTAACTCTTTGAGTTGTTCGGTAAACGAAACACTCTATAACTTGAATATTTACAGGGTATGAAAACTGAAAAATGGCTGCGAGAAATGTTGCACAGATGGCAGCACAGGTTACGGGACTTTTTTGTATTTAAAACACTGCAAATGGAAAGCTCGCCAGCCAGTTGTGTGTGTGTGTGTTTGTGTGTGTGTGGCTTAAAGTGCTTTAGCTGGGCCTAAAAGACTCAGCTTCGCTGCCAGGCAACGTTTGTCGAAATTGCAGCGCACAAAAACGGCACGTAGACATCTTTAGTTGTGTGCTGAGTATGTGTGTATGTACGTGTGTGTGTGTGAGTGTGGACATGCAGAAGTAGACATGCACATACATGCATATAAATCGAGTGTGCAGACCGTGCAACTAACCAGGCAAAAGTCTCTGTCGCTCTCACAATGTGATGAGAATTTTATGTAAGGCGGCGGCAAATGGGTAGCATAGAAGCGGGAAGTGGGAAACGGGCAGCGGGCAGCGAGCAGCGGGAAGTGAGTTCAGAAGGCTTAAACAAGCTGCCAGCTATTAGCCAGGCGACTGGCAACAGCACGGCACAGAACAGAAAAGAAAAGTTCTGTATGATATAGTAGAAGGATAGGCACAAACAGAGTGCAGCAGAAACTGCTGCAATTTCCTATCAACAGGCAAAGGGAAAACGAAATGTGAAGATACAAAATACTGAATACGAAATACAAAATACGAGATATATAACATATACATATACATATACGTTGTATATGCATGCTCATATAGTACAGATACAGCCCACGTTTCGAGTTTTCAGAGACACTACTAGACTACTACTCTAGATTTCGTGACTTCTGGCTGAAGACTTCAATTTGTAGCATACACGTACATATGTCTTTCGGCATGTCTGTCTCTCCGTCTATCTATATATGTATGTCTTTATGTCTGTGTGCCACGTGCAATCAGCATGGAGTTCGACTTGGAGTGCCTAGCGAACTACTGAAGCGTCGATGCACACTGGGTTCGGAGCATAAGAAATGTTATTGAAATATTTTCAACATTTGCCGTCTATAAGTATGATTACGTGTTACGTATTACGTACTGTAAGTAAATACAACTGCAGTAGAATCTGGTTATAGCCATTAAAAACATATTCCGGATATAAGGTCGGCCCCTTGAGTGTCATCAACTGTATTTGCATGTGCTGGATAAACAGAAATTTGTTATTATAATTACTCGGCATAACTTTGTTTTAAGCATGTATTTTATTGTTAAAATAAGTTAAATTTATTTCTTTGATTTTTAAAGAATTAATTAATTTGAATTTTGTAATTAGTAGAAATTTAAACTACCCTGTTTTATGTAGTAAAATCGTTTGCGTTCATATATAAATCAACAGAAATTCAAGAATAATCGTAGTTTTGGAGTTATCTTTTATACAATTCACATAATGTTTAATTCATGAAATTTAGAAATTTATTACATTAACAAATACACTTCATAATGTTAACAAGATTAAAAGGTTTATTTGTGCAACTTAACTTTGAAAATGATTAAAATGTATGCTTAATGACAAGCAAAAACAATTTTAATGCATACTCAGCCCACTGTGCAACATTGCCTAGGCAATCCTGGCATCAGGAGGCCGCTGACAGACAGGCAGCCAGCGAAAGAGTGAGATAGAGAGAGAGAGAGTGCTCCTGGAATTGGGTAGCCAAACAAATTGGGTCAAAGTTCAAATGTGATAAAAATCAACATGAAAATGCAGCAGGAGCAGCAGCAGCAGTAGGAACAGAAACAGGAGCAGGAATCACCCTAAGGCTGGAGCATCAGCTCGAGTGGTTTGGCTCCATGCCTGACTGGCTGACTGCCTGGATGCCTCGACTCCAAGAGTATGCCTTTTTATAGCTTACCAAAACTTAAACATTTCCATTTTAATTGACAGCCTGTCGATGATGTTGGCTCAAAGCACCCAGGCTGTCCAGCTCTCCAAGTTTATTGTGACTATGCACACGAAATATTGCTGCAAATTATGGGAATTTTCTACTTTGCTTCGACAGTTCTTCCTCTTTTTTTCCTCTCTTCTCTTCACTTGTTTGTTATGTTATGTATGGCTCAAGCAGAGCTTTGCGCCTCGAGTTGAGCAAAAAAAAAAAAACACTTGAGAAACGAGCTTCGAATGGCAAAAGGATTCAATTGCTTAACAGTTACTAAAGAAATACAAAAAAAAATGGATGAAACGAAATAAAAACATAGTTAGAAGCATACTTTGAATACATATCCGTTTAAAAAACCATAAATTTTTAATTGAATGCCTCTAACTCAAAACTCTTTTAGTATCTGCTTTTAGTAGGCGACAGAAGTCGATGTTGGTATACCATGTGGGGTAAAATATTGTTCTGCAATACAACAAAATATAAACATTTCTATGGGATTAACTATGTTAGATTTTATATCTTGAATATAAGATTTTAAATACGTTATAAAAATTTTAAATTTTCTACACATTTGTCTACATTTTTTACACCAATGCGATATTAAACTAATTGTTTAATTTTAATTCTTTAAAACTCTGCTCAAATTTCCTTACTATCAGGCATCAAAGATAACATTTATAGCTTTAGCTTTCTATTCGTATTTCCTATACTTATATTAATCGAAACTGTTCTTAAATTGTTTCATATTATGTGTGCGCTTTTTTGTGTTTTTTCTTTGGCTCCATAGCCATAAGAATCAATTGGCAATAGCAATAGCAATAGTTTGGATCTGCTATGAGATTCAGTATAATCCGGGGACTTCATAGAACCAATTTTCACATATTGTTTTTGTTTGCTGTTTGTGTTAGTTGTTGTTGTGTTTTTGTTTTTTTTTTTTGTGTTTGTTGTTGTTTTGTTGGCATTTTGTTGTAGTTTGCATTTTGTACATTGCCAACGATGTGCGACAAAATTGGCTTAGAAAATTGAGCCTGCACTTCAACAAGGGCAACACTCGCAACAATGGCAACAACACAAACAATTGCTGCAGGGCGCTGCAAATTCGTGGATAGTGGAGAGGTGGAGAGTTGTAAGGGTGTGAAAAGGGGGTTGGGTGGGGGGACTCCCAAAGGTGGCCGAGCTTTAAAATGCAACTCTGTGTTTGGCACTATGGCGGATTTCATTAAAGATTCAACAACATATGGTAAATTTCCACAGAGTAGAAAAACGAAGCAGCTGAAGCAGTAGCAAGCTAGCGACCAGCAGATACCCTGGAAAAGTGTAGAGGAGTACATGCAATGCACTTTCTACTTTTCATGCTATAACACCCGTGGGCATGGCTAAAGGGTGTAGAAAGCGACCAGCAAATATGGGAAAAAAACCAAAATGACCAAGTGTAAAAATGACATTGTTCTTGGCAACGGGAGGAGGAGGAGGGATGTAGTGGTACTAAGGTAGTCAATCCACAGAGTCTAGGTTCATACAGTTGGGGGCTCTTTGCTGTGGCGTTGTAATAAAATTAGTTACAGTTGCTTGTTGTTTGGGCCTTTTTTGGCCAGCTAGCGAGGCATTTGGGCCTTTGCATAAATGCAGTTGGCAGCAGCAGCAAAGGAATTTAGGAGTGCCGAAACAAAATTTACAACAATGCAGCAAAGGGAGGCGCCCCAAAACAAGTTAAGGCATTGTTTAGGTTTACGCTGTGGCTGAGGTGGTTGAGTTGAGGCTTTAGTTTTGGCCTTTTCCTCTGTGTGTGTTTCGTTGGCAGCAGCAGCAACAAGCGAATGAAATGAGCTTTGTGGTTTACTCTGTTGTGCCTGTGGAATAAAACGCAAATTGATTCGGTGCCGGTGGGTCAGAAGTGGAGCCATTGGCGCTAATTGCCAAAGTAATTTACCAAGAGCAACGTGGGTAACTGCAACTGCAATTAGGTGTCCAGTAAGAAGGACCAAATCTGACCAAAGCAGAGACACATAAGAAAATGCAGTAGAATAATTCCAGCCTTTAAGGATCACACAGTGTAGCTGCTAAATACATACAAAATTAATCAATTGGTAGCAAACTAAAAAGGAAAGTCGTATATTTGTACATTCAGCAAAGATCAAAGATAAATTGAATTGAATAGAAGTGAATTGAATTGCAAGCAGCGCATTTTACAATTTCATTCAAATAAAACCCAAGTGAATGAATTCTACTATGTACAAACATTAGGGGCACTGCAGCTGCTGCAGATGGGAATGCATCAATTTGCAGGCATTGCAATCAAGTGCTAAGTTCTTTCACTTCCATCAAGGATTTACCTCTAAGACTAAAGTTTAATATTTACCTACACTTCTGTTTCTAAAATGTTTCTGTTTATTTCTCTCTCTCTTTTTTTACAGAGTTTGACTTTGGCAGAGCAGAGAAAGCGGAGAAATACTTCAACTACTGGCAAGGTGAGT
This sequence comes from Drosophila tripunctata, assembly GCA_035047385.1. Lineage (NCBI taxonomy): Eukaryota > Metazoa > Arthropoda > Insecta > Diptera > Drosophilidae > Drosophila > Drosophila tripunctata. Next base: position 70,092 of record JAWNPS010000200.1, on the reverse strand, counting down.
GAAAATTTAATAAGACTACTTTTAAAGACTATTTACAATACAAATACATACAAAAAATAACTATTGCAGACATGAAATACAGATAATTATCAACCATGAAGATATGTTGAACAGATTTATGAAATGTCAAAAATATTATGTTTATAAATTAATAGCGAAAATCTCAGAAAGGTATGTTATGTAGTGAGTAAATAAGGAATTCAGTCGAGTATCCCGACCGTGTAATACCCTCTGGGTATCATTTTCAATTACAGTGCTGTCTGGGTATAGAAAACTAATTGTTACACGGCCTATTCTCAGTATCGAGGTTGTGTACTATATCAAGAATCAAATTTGTGACTCAAAAACTCGTTTTCTTTGCTTAAGCAGCAATACAGTTTATTTTTAAATCATTAACAACATTAGTAAGAGAACACACCTAATCTGGGTGTTCACTATAAAGGGGTGTTCACTATATTGGGGGGTCACTAAACCCAGACACCACTGTATATGGTTTCATATTGGAGTAAGCGCTATAAGAACCAAACTTGCACACGTGTTTGTATGTCTGTCTCGCTCGCACATTTGTTTTTCTCTACACTGCAGTCTTTGCAAGCAGTGCATTGCTTGTGGAGTGGTAGCTCTGTATCAGAAGCTCAGTGCTATGAACATCCTCAGTTGTAAATCAACGTTTTCCGATGTATGCTTACTAACTTATCCGATCTTAATGCGTTTTCAGGAAAGTTTAATATTATTTGTCTCCAAACGTTAAAGTTAAAGACATGCAAACTTTCAATATGTTATGCTTCTTATGGGCGAACTCCAACATTCTTCCATCTCTTCCTTTCTTTCATAAGGACAGACGGACAAACAGACTTGGCTATATCGACTCGGCTGTTGAAGCTGATCAAGAATGTATATACTTTATGGTGTCTGCCACGCCTCTTTCTGCCTGTTACATACTTTTAACAAACCCAATGTACAGCTTAGAAGGTATAAAAATCTGCTCGTGATCTTCGAAATATTAACAGAATTAAAGGGATAGGTATAGACATAGTATTTGTTTCAACAATGTGTTTTTGATTGATTTGAAGTATTTATTGTTCCACGACAATTAATTAATTTTATAATAAAAATAATAGAACGCAAACTTATTTACTCTAAAATAATTTTTTGTCAACTCTTTGATGCCAACACTTCAGTTAGGCTTCTCTATATCGACTACTTGATTCTGACTACTTCTTCCTATTTCTTCGGTGTTCTTTCTACGAGGTTTCCATATCCTACACAGATAACAGTATCCAACACTTTTTTCTCCAGAAATATTATACATGTATCTTGCAATTTTGAAAAGTACTCACTGGTAATTGCTATGCATCATCTGGTTGATGTTGCTCATTTTAAATTACCAGATAATTGATTAACAGCCGGTCTTAGTGTGGGGATTATCCAGTTTACAGATCCGTATCATATCGTAGACATGCTAAAAGCTTAGCTTAACAAACGGAAAGTGTTTGTCGGGTGTAAGTCGAGTGTTCAATTAATTTAATCACTATTAAGTAAAGGCCAAAACAAATACAAATTAATTTGCATTGAATGGAAAACACTGCAACGCGAATGGCAATGTAATTAAGCACAGCGGTTTCGCAGTTTTGATATTTTAATCTCATATGCAAATGTTGAGGAAATCATAAATTACATAAACAAGTGGTAAGTGGAGCGGGGAGCGGGCAGCGGGAATAGAGAGGCAATTGCTTGGTTATCAGATTGGGTTGAAAAACCGCAATTGAAATGACCAAATGACCACCTCAAAGACAAAACAGCGAGAGTGACTGAATGCATAAGTGAATAAATGAATAAATGAAGCACTTGACAAGCGGCATTATTTCAATTGCTGGCAATTAACCACTAAGTGAGAGCAGAGCAGCTTTTTAGCTCTTTAAGCCAGTTAAGTGTGTGGGCTTAGGCCTGTCAATGGCTCTACGACTCTTGGCCCGAAAGGCTAAGAAGCAACTGCTTAACTTGATTGCCCACTTGGAGAGACTTTGGCTTCGAGCTTAGCCAAAATCCAAAATCAAAAACCAGAATCAAAGTCAAAAGCCTCAATTGCAGCTGGTCAGAGGCCAACACATTGCAGCAGCAATTCCCCTGTGGTGCAGTTGCCACAAATTGTTGCACGTTGCATTCACTGACCACTCAACCGAACTGCAGTTGCCCCCTGGCGCTGATCCACTTTCTGGCCACAATACGGGACTATGAATCAGCATGCGGTGGCCAAAAGTGCGTTTCACTGTGTTCCAGCCAGACACATTGCATGATTTATTCTCCAAATCAGCTGAAACGATAGCGGAGGAGGTACAGCCGGGACAGCCGGGCTGTGGTTTAGACTTAATTCTATGTGCTGGCTCAACAGCGTATCCACATCAGCTAACACTGCTAGCCATATTAAGTAATTGCACTTAACTAACAGTGCAACTTGAACTCTCAGAAGAAGACAGCATATAAAAAATTAAACAAAAAAAAAAAAAAAAAAACAAAAACAAAAAAAATTTTTTTTTTCAACCATATATATGTTTGATACAGAGAGTAGCAAAGAGAAGGCTATAAGAAGACGTTTAACCACTCCAAGTTTGTAGAGTTTTAGAATCTACAACTAAGATTAAGCAGACGAGAGTAAAAATTGTGGTATTAGAATGATATTCAATGAAATAGAGCTTCTCAACAGAATATTTGCTTTAAGAAGAAATCTGGCAATACAGTTTAGGGGAATTTAAAAATCAGATGTTAGAATAGTTGATAGAGGTTTTAGTTACTTACAGTCTTGTTACGAAGAAATTTTATTCAAGTCGTACTACACTACATCAAAGATTTGTAGATGGAATGATAGGTCAGAAATGTTAAATATGTAAAAGTTTTCTTCATAGTCAAATTTAAATTACATTAATTTAATTAAATTTATTACAATAAAATGTCGTCCAATTCAGATCACTATAAATTACTAATAATCAGCCGAAAACTATGTATAAATCTCTGTAATTAAATCAAACTCTGGAAAAGTGACATTTTTAATTGCTCTTTTTAAAAGAACTAACTTTAGTAAGTGGTATAGGAGTATACAAATATTTTAAGATATAAATTTGAATTAAACTTGGAAACTTATAAAGATATACTCTTCACATGGGGAATATAACCATTTTTTCCAAACAATCAACTACTTTTCAATGAGATACTCATCTTAACTCTTTATAGAGCCTGAAAATTGGTCAATTTTTGAAAGTTACTTCATTACACAGCACTTGATTCTATGATGAGAAACCTTTCGATTAATATATATTACTTTAATTTACTAACTAACGACCGATATTTAAATTGAACCCATTTTATGTATGTACTCTAAATGAACCCCTAAAAAATGTCTGAGTATGTCAATCAGACTCAGTGCGATATTATGCACTCTTCCTTTTTGCTGTTCTACGCTATTACGCACAACCCCAATACCCTTAACCGATAACCGTTAACCGTTAAAGGACCATACATATCGATGGTCAAAGTCCTTCCTGCTCAGTCGCTTACGTCATTCAAAAGCAACTACAACAAATGTAGAAAAAAAGGTAAACATGAAGCGAATGTCTGCTCTGACTGACTGACAGTTGTCAGTTCTCGCTGTCCACTGTACTCCTCTCCATTCTCCACTCTCCACCCGCAACTCTCCGCTCTACAGTTCTCAGTAAAATTATATAGTAAGTGCTGGTATATAATGTATAATGTGTATAGTACATAATGTGGCATACTGTTCGCTTAGTAAACTATATAGTAGATATGGAACTGAATGTTTAGAAAAGTGGTTGGTTCGTTGCGCCGCTGGTGGTTCGATGGTTCGGTGGCTCAGCCAAGTGAGACGCCTTTTTTTCTGTTTTTTTTTTCCTCCAACTGCTTGTTGTCTGAGCCGCCCGCCAACTCAGGTGTGACAAATAATTACACATACCTGTCCATACATATACATTCTTTTATATATATATACATATATATTTCTATACGTCTGTCTGTGTGTGCGTGTCAAAAGTATAAAGCCAAAGCGCGCACAAAATGCGCAAAGAGACAACAGCAACAGCAACAGCAACAACAAAACATTGAGGCATCAGCAACTACATGCCACGATGAGGCAAGCAGTGTGGCATAAAGGGAAGCGGGCAGCGGGCAGCAGGTTACAGTGGGGTGCTGTGGTGCGACAGCAAGCAAAAGTTCATTAAAAGCCGCATAATACCAGAGGTTGTTGTTGCTGCTGTTGTCACCGAGCAAACCAACCGTCATTTCTTTAGCGCGACACTTTTCTGACTCATTAACGTAAGTCGTGTTTTTTTTTATCATTTATAAATTTTCACTACAATTTTCTTTTTTCTTTTTAAATTCGATTTCAGTTAAATTGTTACAGCATTCGCCAATTCTTTAATTAAATTCAAGTGCTTAAAACTTACATTTAATGCCGCTAAAATGTAATTTTAATTGTTACAGTTTTCAATGTATTTTCAGTAAAGTTAAAATATTTTTCTTAAATAGTTTAAAGTACGAAAATTGCACGAAAGTTTCAGGAAACAGCTGTATCTCTATATATTTACTTGCCGAAAGCGATTTTGAGTTCAAATTTGCATAAGCAAAACTAGACGCTGAGTAATAAGTCCTCCCAGAAAAAGTTATAAATTTATAAACTAGAATTAAACTTCTTCCATAATCGGAACATAATTAAAATATAAGGTTTTTGATAATTATATATTTATTTAAATTTTGCATATGTTACACTTCCATACAAATGCAGTAAAAATTATAGTAAAATTGTTTGAAGGAACTTTTTTTTAAAGGTAGATAAAGCTAATATATATTATTTTCAATAATTAATCTACAAGTTTCGATATTTTATATCACTTCGATTAAAAATGCTAATGAGGTAACAGTATTTGAACAAAAGCAATAATTCAATTCACAACTATACTGAGAAATATTTTGTTTTGAAATAATTAAGTAATATTAAGAATTGCTATATAGTGTATAGAAAACTGAAAAATTTCAAAAAACCATTTTTTAACTATAGAAAATGTGTAGTAAATGTAGTTGGAAAAATTTTAAGATGTGATGCACAGAAGGCTTTCATTTTATCTTTGCAACTGAAAGTTTAATCAGAACTTACATATACACTAGAATGACGATAAATGGTTGATTTTACTACAACTCAAAGCCCCACATGCAATTTGGCCATGTTTAACTGAGATTTTTATAGAAAATGTTTATTCATATGCTAAGTTTAAAAACTATACATAAACTAACCTTTTTAGTTTATATATAACTAGAAATTAGCTGACAGATTAGCCCACAACACAAACTTTTTTTGCCTCCGCTTTCGTCCCTAGCATGTCCTGTTGTTCACAGTGCTCACAATACATACATCTTTTAAGCATCTTAAGTTATTCTAGCCTAACTCTATGCAACAGCAAGGACTTAACAGCAGACTGTTAAAGCAGCTTTAGAGCACTGTTACGTTAAAGTCTATCTGTTAACGCTCACGAAATAAGAGTGATGTGGGAAATGCCAGAGTAACGATAATGCGATATACTCGTATTTATATACAAATAAAGTATTTGGAATTTTCCGGCGATCAATTAAAGTTGCAAGCGGCATTTAAATGCTTATTGCATTTTTCGTTTGCCTCAATTGTTGTGTTGAACGTAATTTAAATGTTGTTATACTTTGGTGTTGTTGTTCTTATTGTTATTGTTGCCCTTTTATCAATGCACTTTTAACGCTGTTGTAATTCCATTGATTGCTTTTGCGCCCTGTTGTTGTTGTTGTTGTTGTCGCTGTTGTTGTCATCGTTGAGTAAATCACAATAAAGCTATTAAGAACGGAAACGGAAGCATTCGCCGCTGCGCACGCATTGAAGCATAGCCGTCGCATCGCCAGTCAATCTGCCACACCCCCCAACCTCAACCCCAAACCCAGTGACCAACCCCCATCCGTCCTTCCCTACTCTTCTAGAGCTTTCAGAGCAAACCTCTTATTGTTTATTGCATTATCGTTGTTGTTGCAACTGCTGCATTATTCATTTGATTTGACCATATTTTAGAGTCACAATTCCCAGATTCTTCTTCTGCTTCTTCGTTTTCATCCGATCCAGACAAACGGTCAAAGTGCATTGAACGCCGCCCCGTCCCCAACCCAATCCAAGCCAAAGGGGAGAATGGGGGTGTTGACTAACTTTGAAAATAAGAATTCGCCAAGCAGAACTCATAACTTCCAATTGTTCTCTTCCTTTATCGCTCTTTCTCTCTACAGTTTCAGCAATTGTTGTTAGCTAATAATTTCTTAATCTTCCATGCATAATGCATTTCTATGATTGTTTATATGGTCATTCTCAAAGATATGGCTGTGGTGACACAGTGGGTTAAACCTATCAAAATGTGCTTACAATTAAATTAAGCCAAGACATTTAACTAAGTCAATTATTGTGTATGAAGTCAGTTCAGCAGAACTTGAAATGAATCCAAACTCTGCAAACTTTAATTTACTTATGTTTCAGATATATTAGATTATAGATAAAAAGCTAAATTTATTATAATTTAAGGATTTTCTGATACCACACAATTATGAGGATTAAACTATGTACAAGTTTTGTACTCAAAGATCAAGAAAGAAAATTTCAGTCGGGCATGCCGACCGTGTAATACCCTCTGAGCTTTGCTTCCAATTAAATGAGTTCAAATTGGAGTAAGTGCAGCAAGAACTTAACATGTGTTGACTCGCACAATGTTTTTTGTTTTCGTTGCTTGTCTGACGTTGCCGTTGTACCAGGGCTCAGGGCTTTAATGTATGTTGGCTTTCTTGATTATAGTCAGATTTTAATGCAATTTTTAGGATCGTTTGATATTACTTGCCTTAAAGTATACGCTAAGTTACAAAACTATACGTTATGACATAAGTGAGCTAGAAGCATGCCAACTTTAAACGCATTTGTGCTTATCGTGGGTGAAGGGGTCGTGGCATCCAAAATATGTTGATGGCACTATCTTAATATTGCATCTAGCAGCCTGAATATCAAAAAAATAGTGTCCCTGGGTGTTACAATTACTTTGATATCCGCCAAAAAACTATGTATGTTATTAACTAATTTTATATGTTTATTTTTTTAATATTGTATAATAATTCTTATAATATATTATTTTAGCTCCTTAAATGTAATTTGAATAAAATGGTTATTTTAATTCGATGAACTTGAATATAATTTTATATTTATTATCGTTGACTGGTTCTAATTGACTGTAAAACTATATAAAATAAATAAAATAATGTAATGCCATTACTTAACAGGGTTTTAAAGTAAATAATATACCGAGTCTAAAATCAAAAGTGGTATTTGTTTTATAATTTTAGGAAAAGGAAATAAAACAAATTGTTTATCACATTACACAAATGTTTTCTTTATACTATTAAATTAAAACGACATTAATAAGTTGAAAAACATTTCATATAAATTTAAAAGTAGCCACAATTGTGTATCAAAACTTTAGCATTTAACCACAGTGCAGCAGAGTATCTTTTGGGACAGATGATAAAGTTGCCAAGTCGTAACTGGCAACTGGCAACGTGCAACTAGCAAGTTGCAATGGGCAAGTGGCAAGTGGCAAGCTCATGGCGAGTAAGTGCTGCAATGACTGGACTGACTGGTCGGAATTTGTGTTTGGGTCTGCAGCAGGTCTTGGCTTTTGGGCCTGGTCTAGACTGTAGACGATAGACTGGGGACTGGAGACTGTAGACGGTAGACGGTAGATGGTAGACTGGGGACTCGGACACGGCTTAGAGGCGTTTTGGCATTGTCATTGTTTAGTGCAATTGCTATTGCCATTGCAATTGAATTACTTTAGACTGGTTTTTCTCGGTGCATTCACCTTGCCCGAAAAACAACCCTTGAATGTGGAAAGAGGGAGAAAAAGGCACTGAGAACACACCTGACTTTATGCCATTCACTTGCATATTTCATGATTATGGACAGTTGTTGGCCATGGCTAAGGGGAAAGAACCGGGCCAGAAGTGAGCCACGAAACGAACTGCAGCAGCTGCTATCAACAAAAAAAAAGGTTAACACATGTCTTGTGTTTGGGCCAAAGAACTGTGTACCTGCTACCTGCATTGGATGCTATTTATTGTGGATGGTAATGTTAGAAGCGTGCCTTCTGCTCCTGCTCCTGCTCCTGTTCTTGCTCCTGTTCCCTGTTTAGTTTTCCATAATTGTTTTGGGTTTGTTTTTGACTTGTAAACAATGCGTCTCTCTCTCTCTCTCTATGTCGCTTTGACTTTGATTAGGCCATGCAAATGTGAGCCAATAAACTTAGCCAAGTTATGACTGCAAATCACGTCAACGGGGCAAACGACACGTGGCGACCTACAATGCAACTACCTTCAACTTCCACCCCCACTGCCACTCTTTAATATAGTCAAAACTTTACTATTTTTTTTGTTGTTTTTGCCAAAATTTCCATAGTAATTGCCGCCTGACATGAAACAACAAACACTGCAACAAACAACAACAACAGCAACAACAAGGCCACAAATAAATAAAAGCAATTTTCCATGTTGTTGTTTTGAGTCAAAGAAATGCCAAATATTTGGGGTAACTCGTCAGTTGGTAACACATAAGCAAACTTGTAATGTAGTTACTGCCATTACCTACACCCTGCTATCCTCTACGTCTCCCTCCACCTCCCTTATTGCTACCCCTACGCTACTAAACGGTTCGCTTATTATGCGCCAACAAAATGAAAGAAAACTGTACAAAGTTATGAATAAATAAATATTGTAAATGGCAAATCGTGACTAGCTGTCATTGTATTACCCCACCCCCAAAGATAACCGCCCTCACCCCCATCACCACACCCCTTTGGCTACCCCTACGCATACTGCTGTCAGTCCAAGGATATTTGAAATGGTAGTGTGGGTTAGTCATCACTCATGACATGCAAATTGCATTTGCTCATCATTTATTCGCTTGTTTGATCAATTTTTATGACAAATTATCTGAACACAAACCTCACATTTGTTTGTCAGAAATACAACAACGAGTCCAAAACTTGAAATAGTTCCGGAAATTGAAAATATTAAGAGTGTGGACTCGGTAGATAGGCCATTTCTCACACTCTCTCTCTCTTTCCCTCGAGTACTTCTTTAGTCTGTAGGCAACAAAAGCATTCCATCGTTATACCTCCACTTGTAGTTCAGCTAATGAACGTTACTCATCCCACAATCCACAATACACAATCCACTGCAGTCCACAGTCCTACAGCACACAGTCCTCCGCACTCCTCAGACTGAAGTGCAAAAAGTGCAAGTTGCATGGACAGCAAAAAATGTCGAAGAGAGTAGCAAATTAGAAATCTTAGAATATCGACATCGACAATGTGACTAGAAGATACGCTGTAAAAAAAAAATGAGAAATACGTACATATAAAATATTAAAGGACAATTAATTGAACTGACTAAATATTATGCCTATCTTTAGTATTTATTCATATTTCTATGTACCCAGCAAGTAAACTTGTTATAAATATACATATATTCTCTGATTGGTGACACTCTAAATTTTTCTAAATTTGAAAGCTAAGTGTTCGATGCAATGACTAATCATTTAAATTGAATATTTATCCACATAATCTGATATTTAATCATACTTATAGAAACCCAATGCCTTATAAACTATGAAATGTCTAGTATTTAGACACTTCTGAACACGTTTTTCTTTTACTTTAAACCAAAAAATCTACTTATTTATTTTAGTCATTACTATAATTTTGAAATATATTGCACTTCTAATCTACGAAGAATTAGTAGGTTTTGAAGCTAAACAAAAAATCGCTGTCTCAACCAAATTCACTAATTCTGTTAAATTATTTAATGTTGCATTATATGATGTTGTATTATATAATGTTGAATTATAATATTATTACGTTGTAAAATAATTAAAATTATATTTAAATAAAAATGGAATTAATTAAAATTTAGTTTCAGTAGTAAATCAACTGAAATTAGTTACACGTCGTTAATTCGTAGCCCCCTGGTAGGCCCACTTAAGTTCAAAATTACAGGATATCGTAACGAAAAGCGTAACTAAATTTAACTTTCAGTTAGTTGTGGTGAAGTCGAAGTTGGATTCAGAGATACGAATTCAAGTATTTGAACACTCGAACTCATATGTAAGCCAAGTGAGTGAAGTTTCAAGTGTTGTTAGTGTTGCCAGTGTTGTTACTGTTACTGTTACCGTTACCGTCTAGCGACACTTGCATTTGCTGTGTGAAGAGTTTTCTGTTTCGAATGGAATCCAATCGTATCGAATTGAGTTCGACACATATTCCTGTCTGGCTGTGTGTTTGAGGTGTGGAAAAGGAGAGGTTAGGTTTAGTTAAGTTAGTGTTACATAATCACAACTGTGCCAAGTCAAGTGAATAGCTAAAAATGGCAAATGATTTGTTAACATTTCGTGTAGCTATTTCAGTTACAGGTTCTGCCTCTCTTTTCCACCTGCACTACGAAGCAGTAGGAGTCTCCAAGTCTCGCTGGGCAAGTTTGAGGAGCGCGTGATTTATTGTCAGTGTGCCCATTTTTCTTGTTTGGGATTCACAGTCGGCAGGACTCGAGATTCCCCAGGCAAAGACTGAAGTAGCATTCGCTTTCATGTTGAAGTTGTCCAATTGTTCCAGTTTCTGTTGCTGCCTTCGTCGTTTGAAATGTACCGCAGCGCGTGCTGAGAACTGTAAGTGGAAATGTACCGCTGTTGGCTAGTGCTTAGCTGTTCTCTTAGTTAGACACAATCCACAAGAGCACCGCTCTCTTAACATCCACAACGGGCGCTCTCTCTTTAGCATGCGAACTGCGAAACCAAAACAAATGTGATGAAAAGGCTGCCCAAACCGACGTCTGAATCCCGGTGTGCCGATCTGCCGATGTGCCTATGTGCCGATATGACAATAAGCCGATGTGTAGTTGCTGTTGTTGTTGTTGTGCCCGAACAATTTACCGCTACGCTTCGCTAAGTGCACGAAGTACAAAGAGGGAATTGCACGAGAGCATAGCGTAGCGTCGCGGCCGATTGCTAAGCAACCAGTCGTTGTTTGTGCTGCCAACAGCCAAAGAACGTTAACAGCGAGAGCATAACAGACCGTTTAACAGAGCGCTGTTAACGCTTCGGCAGAGAGCAAGAGTACTTGAGCACGTATGCGAAGAGAACCGAAGTGCCGGAGCACGATGTGTGTTGGTCGTGAGTTAAGTTCAGACCGCCAGAGTTTTGGGTTCGGGCCATTCAGTATTCAGTCTAATGTCAGAAACGCAGTTAGCTGCTCGTCGTGCGCAAGTTTCAAACAGAAAACAACAAAAAGGCACAGCTAATAACTAACTATTACTGAAAGCAGCAACTATAACAAGCATTGTTAGTTCAAACTTGAGGCATTATAAATCAAAATACACACACACACACATGCATACTCATAAACTGGCATACAACTCGTAGTTCAACAATTTCTAATAAATCAAACAATATCAAATTAAACAACAACAAACACCAACAACAATAACCATAACTAAACAACTAAAAACAACAATTGTAAAGCGGAAACCGTTTCCAATTAGTTCGTGTAATAAGCGCAAAAGATATGCAACTCGATTTGTATCTCAGCATTTTAATTGCAGCGAACAAAGCAAAATAAATTGTTTATAAAAAAAAATACAAAAAAAAAGAAAAATTTAATTAAGGTGTGCATTTACCAACAACAATAACGTCTGAGCACATACTTACATACATATATGAAATATAAAATTACCGATCGCTGGCACTGTGAAAAGTGCTTTCAGTGCTAGCTACTAGATACTTTATTGTATCTAGCAGATACAAAATGAGTCACTACCAAAGTTCAACAACAACTGCCACTTAAGTTAAGACCTAGAAATTAGGTTAAATGGAAAGCAGTATTCAATAAAAATACACAACAACAACAACATGAAAACGGGTCAAAATTTAATTGCGAATTCTATAAAAAAAAAATAAAAATAAAAGAACCAAAAACAACAACTTTACGTTATGTTTTGTCAGAATAAATATTTATTTATGCAAATAACGATAAACGAGTGGACAAACATTTTGCATAACATAAGAAACCAATAAGAAGTCGCAAAACTGCTGAAGAATTGGCCAGGGAATTCCCTGAAGACAGGCTTTGAGTTTGGATATGGGACGGTTTAGCGCTGAAATTTTGTTAACTTCTGTATTACGATAGATTTTTTAATGGTAGACTGTTATATATTTGAAGCAAAGATGTGTTTAATATAAAACAAATACAAATTGTTAAAGTTTAGATTGTTTAAGAACTACTGAAGACAGGTTTTGTGTTGCTTTAAAAAGATTCAGCGCTGAAATTTTGTTAACTACTGTATTACGATAGATATTTAAATGAACTGTTATATATAGTTTTGGGAAAGAAGAAAATATAAATTGTTATAGTTTATATTGTGTATCTGAAGTTAAAAAACTTCTGAAGACAGGCTTTAAGTTACTTCAAAAAGATTTCGACATGAAATTTTGCTAAATTTGAGTTGTTAGTGAAGATTCAGAACTGAAATTTTGTTGACTTTTGTATAACGATAGATTTTTGAATTGTAGTTTGTCTGTTTTATAGATATATTTAAGAAAGATGTGGCTAAAATAAACAAATTTTTCAATATTAATATTGCAGTTAACCAACTTGTTATAGTTTATGACCTGCATCTGAAGACAGACTTTGAGTTGCTTGAGAACTATTGTATTACAAAAGATTTCATGTCAACCAAATTCATATCTTTTTAACATACCAATTTATTATAGCTTAAATTTTTTAGATTTCTCTAGTACTTACCGACAGTAATTAGTAATTATATACATAAACTTTCTGGGAAACTCTGTCTTACATTTGTCGGAAATAGTCGTTATTTTTCTTAGCTGATTCAAAAGTTTTAGTTTCAATTTTAAATGCTAATCTCGATTCAACAATTTATTATAGTTTTTATTTCAGTTTTATATCAGTTTATATACAAATTTTCTATTTTTACTTAATTTTTTATACATTTTCCTGGAACTAGTTCTCTTTTTCTTACACTCATTACTAAATATCTTTCAATTCCAAGTGGCATAAATAGATTCTTCTGTGCAGTTTGCAGATTCTCTAGTGGAAGACTTTCTTTGTTTCTTCAAAAATAACTCCCAAGTTGATTAGCCTAAGTGCAGTTACTAGTTGCAAGTTCCTCACGTAGCTGAACTTCAGGTTCTTTTCTGCTGGCAATTCCTATAAATTGCAGCACGTTGCACGTTGAATGTGGTATCAGTGCTACTTGTGCTTCTTCTTTCTCTTTTGGTGGCACCGCCAATCGGTTAAGTTATGCCACAAATCTTACACGTGAACCGCAAACATTTTGCCATTACGACGACTGCAGCTGCAGTCGCAAATTGAAATTTTAGTGCAGTGAAGTTGTTATGGGCCAAAAACAAGCAGTAATGTGGCTAGCAGCATGGCCAAGTATTTCCGTAACATACACAATTAATTGGCATTGGCTTTACTGCTGTGGCAACCCTCGCAGCTAGCCCAAAACTTACTACTTAATCCATGTGTGTTCATTAAAAGTGCTCGCAATTAGCTGCAAATTGAATTATGGATGCGTTTCGTTTTCGTTTTTGTTTTCGTTTTGGCCAACATTCTTTTTTGGTTTTTGGGACAGCTCCCCAGATTAGCAGTAGAAGTAGAAGAAGAAGAAGCAGGCAAACTTTTGTGTGTGACACAGGAACTGAAGTTGTAGACAATGTGTGCAAGTTGTGGCTGCCTGTTGTATGGCTTTATTTATTTTAGCCAAGTTCAAGTTGGTTGTTGTTTGCTGCTTGTTGCTTGTTGGTTTCCATCCATTTCCATCACCATCAGAGTTTCCATCTCCATCTCCGTTTCCATTTCCATTGCCATTTGCCATTGCCATGTGCATGTTTATTCCCGTTTCTGTTTTGCGCTAAACTTTTGCCTTTTGGACTGGTTCCATGGACTTTGGTTAACTTGGCCCTGTCTCTAACACTCGCTCTCTCCCTCTCTCTCTCTCTCTCTCTCACTCTCTTTCGGTCTCTGTTCTTTTACCTTACTTTACGATTATTTCCGCTGAAGCGTTGCGCACTGCCGACTGCCACTTACTTTGAACTTTTCTGCGGCTGACCCTTGCCTCTTACCTCTTGCCCCATACCCCTTGCTCCCTGTACCGCTGCCCAGCACTTTTTCCCTTTTGGGCGTGTGAAAGTCATCGACTTGGTCGAACCAAAACACCATATGAGTCCAAGTAAGGTCGAAAAACCTAAAGTACGGGTGTCCAAAAGGTTTTCGAATTTCCCGGCCTGCCGGCTTCCCGGTTTCCCAGTTTCCCACACCCGCAAATTCTTCGCATTGCTGGCAAATTGTATCAAAGAAACAGATAGAGAAACACTAAGAGAAAGAGTAAGAGAAAGAGCTAGAGCTACTGAAACCGGTTCTTTGGATTCTTGCAGAGCGCAGCATAAATCAGTCTGTCGCTTTGTGTCTTGGTGTCTTTTGTGTGTGTTTTTTTTTGACCACAACTAGTACTACTAACTGGTTTATTTGTTTATGGCCAAGTATGCAAGCCTCAGTTCCGCTTCAAGCCCAATCTCAAGTGTCGCTGCATTAAATCTTTTCATGTGCTAACGACTGATCTGCGCCCACATCATCATCATCATCAGCAGCAACAGCAACAGCAACAGATTCAAATTGATGGCACCACCCAGTCAGCTGGCAAGTGGTGCGATTAAAGCACAGTTATTAATTATATTAATACCTGTATTTTGATCAACAAAAGCATAACTTCTACCCCTGTGTGTGTGTGTGTGTGTGTATCTGTGTGTTTCCAGTGTGATACCAACAAAATCTGTGCAGAAATAACCCAAATAAGCAATTGAAAACCAAAATATTCAAAAGTGGGCGCTGCTAAACAGTTTTGAAACAACAACAACAACAATAACAACAACCACAACAATTTCAATTACAGTGCAGCTGAAAAGTAATACGCCACACCACCACCACGATACGATAACCATAACCAAACAACACTTGTAATAAAAACCAGTTCAAAAGTGACAGGCAAACAAACCAAACCCAAACAATTTCAAAAACTCAACCAGAAATCTACAAATAAAATATATATATTGAAAATCTAAAACCGATTTCAAAAAGGTTTATCAAAAAAGTGCAAAATAAAACGGAAGAAAGTGTGTGTTAATTAAATTGGATCAAAATTCCTCAACGAGACTAATTAATATGGTAAATATTCTACTATTGTATAAACACTTTATACTTGACCCACTAAATTATGCAAACTGGGCATCGGGAGCACTTCGAGAACTGCACAGTTATATCAGAGTTGAGAGTGGGGTGTAAAATACTTACAATACTTATCAGAATTGTCGGACGCCTTTCGCAATACAAAGGCATCATTATATAAGATTTTATGACGACAACGTGACGATTAAAAACTAGTAGAAACGACTACATTCAAGGGGACCGAATATAACATACTACGGCGTATACTAGAGCAAAATCAAGTACTCAAAGAGAAGTGTTTTTAATGCCAAGAAGCTTTACATTCTAATCACATCATATTGCAAAGGTTGAACATTGATATAGTCGCACAGTTTCCCTATTTATAGGCGAATGGGCGTGGCTTCTTTTCAAGAAAATCAAAGAACTAAACAAAATGTTCAGTCGAAATTAAACTTGAACTGCGTGCAGCATGGTCGAATATACATTCCAAACTGTGTGGCTGTGGCTTTTATAGTCTTTGAGATCCAGTTGCCTGTAACACACAAACCGTCTCTGACAAACCCAACATAGTACTATGTAGTACTTTGAACGCAGTGGTATAAAAAGCAAAAGCAAAATAAAAACAAACATTAAACTGGCAGTATAGCTTAGTGCATTGTCTCTTCCAAAACTTAGCTTAAGAAACATTAAGTTCACCTACATAAACTTTAAAATAAATTTTGAGTTAATACTTATAATGAATTTGTTGCAAGAATCGCATTAGTTTTTCGAGGAGAATTGGAAAAAGTTGTCAAACATAAAACATGTTTGAAACTCAAATTTAGCACTAAATATTCTGTATAATAAGACATCGAAATAAAGTACAAAAAGTTGTAAAGTATTTGTATCGATGGTCTATGTTAAAACCTTAACCGATATATCGTTTAGTATTTTAAGTATCGATTTTATTGTTAAGAACCTATCGAAATGTTACTCTACAACAGATGGGAGATTTTTTCGGCTGTTCTTCCGGTGATGCTTCGAGAGACCAGACGTGTCTGCTCGATAACAATAAGAATAATAAGATATAAAGGTCCATTAATCGAATATCTTATTCAGGCTATTACAAAGTATTTCATAGTTCAGTAAAATATATCGGTTGAGATGGTCTATATTCTAATAATTTATCAATATTTATACATATTTATATTAAATTCCTACACACTAAAAACAGATTTCAAGTATTATTTTTAAACAGCTCTGATTTTTGCAACAAGAAAATAAACCATACACAAAAATCTTACTGGATCTGAGTTTCAAGATCAAATCTTAAAGTTGAATAACTCAGAATTCTTAGAAATTATTTGACTGAAAAGTAGAAATTATATATTTTTAGTTTATAAAACAACTATACTTCAAATATTATTTATAGAATTGTTGTAAAACTAGCGAATAATGTGAAATACACAATGTTTAATAGTTTAATTTTAGATAAGCAAAAATATATCGCACTATATACGGAAAAGTCTAGAAATTTTAAAGCGGAACAACAGAGTCGGCTTGTAAATAAGTTAAAGAGAGAATGAGAGACAGAAAGCGAAAGAGAAAGAGAGAGAGGGTGAGTAACAAATATAAAACAATGTTCAATGTTGGTGTTTGGGTCATGGCAAATGATAGATAAACTTAACAACATGTGCAATGCGAACAATTCAATTAAAGGCGCGTGATAAGAAACAGGCACAAACCTACAGAGAGAGAGAGAGAGAGAGAGAGAGAGGTGGAGTATATATGTATGTTTAGAAAACTTTTGTATGCTTAAGTGTAGCCTTATCTAAAGTCATTTCATGGTGCTACCTGGTGAAGCAAACAGACAGAGAAGCCATAAACATATTTATCAATAAAACTTATAAATAAAAATAGATATTTACCAAGTAATCTTAACATTAATATTTTCGGTGATTACGTTTAATGTAATCGCAGTCTGCAACGCTTTAAAGAAAGTCTACTTCAGCGATTGACTAAATCAACACTAGTAAAGATAAAGATATCGATGTTGAGTTTATTAATCGGTAGCTAATTGCTGGACCCCCTGTTGGGTTTATATAGTAGAGTCAGTCACTTGAGTTGTTTGCTATCTTCAAGTGGCCGACTACTTGATGTCGTAAAATCAGTGAGTTCCGTTTTGTGACGTAGTCTCTCAAAGTCGTGTACTTTGTGCAGCCCTATAAAATACTTTTATAAAAGTGATTAACCGATAGATACTCTTTACTTGTTCTGGTTTGTAAGCTGTACTCCTTAGAATCTTGCTCAACTTTTAAGTAAGTCTATAAATTCAAAATATTATCGGTTGCTGTCAGTTCTACAAAGTTTTAACTATGCATAACTCTCTGCTCATAATCTCTAGGGTATATACAACAACTTTAAAAGAAGAGAGAGGGAGAGAGAGAGAGAGAGAGTGTGAGAGAAAGACTAGCTTTAGCTATGCATGCAAAAAACTGTATGCGAAGCGGAACACAAAAAAAGAAAAAACGAAAAGCGAAAAAAAAACTTAAACTGAAAATAGTTTTTAATTATCGATGTCAATTAAAATGAACTGTGCGCTGTCGCTGTTTGTGTTTGGCTTTATATAAGACTGCTGCTTTATGCACAGTGACTACAAAAGTATACACACACACTCACTGAGCTAACATGCACACATATGGAGAGCAAGTAAAACAATGAGCTTGAAGCATAGTAACGAGGCGCAGTGGAACTTTGGGCAAACTCATAGCTCTAGCTCTTTGAAGGGGGAGGGGGAAAAGGGGATCAATGAGTGGCCCACTTCTCCTACCCCTTACCCACACTCTCCCAGTGGAATGCCAAAGTGAGCAGCGCCAGCAATTTAGCTAGAGACACGAAAACAGATATAGATACAGCTACAGACAGAGTGAGAGATACAGATACAGAGACAGATACAGATACATTTACTAATACTTTCAGAGCTGCAGCTACAAATGTTGTAGAACTGCGGCTTTTGATCGATGCTTTGAGCTATGAATGAGGCAAGCAGCTGCTGAACCTTATAAAGGGGAACGCTAGAGAGGGGCAGAGAGGAGGTGTCAAAGCTGCAACTGGACAACCAAAATGTAGTCACTGTCTGGCCCCCCTTAATAGTCTCTTATCTCACTCTCTCTCTCTCTCTCTTTCTCTGTCTCTCTGTGCGCTAACGAGGTTTGCTTACAATATCGATAAAATATCTTTTTATTTTCAGACAGTTTGCGAGGGGTACTTAGGGAGGAGGAATGAGGGGGGAGGGGGAGGGGGGGTCTGTGGGGCAGACAGATAACATGAGCCGGCAGTCGTATGAATATTTCATATTTTATTTGTTTTATGATGACAGCAAAACGAAAAAACAGAGAAATATACTTACAAACATATGAATATGAACAGCATATAGATATACAAATGTTAGAAAGAGATAAAGAACTATTCGTATCTGTATCTGTATCAATAACTACCCTGGATATGCCTACATATGTATATATATTTTTGTTTGTTTGCCGTTGATTGTGCATACATAACTAAACAGCGGAAATATTACCAATAAATATGAGATACATACACTGACTTGTATATGTTATGTGCCAGCTGTAACTGTAGTTGGCAATTGCAACTGTAGCTAAATGCGAACATTGATATATATCCATATCATACATACATACTCCATATGTAGGTGGAAAACTCCTGCCCTTGCAATGCAAATCATGAAATCTAACTTGCCATAAGTGCTTTGGATACCCTGTAACAGTTCACGAATACAGAATGTTATTTAATTTTAGCTTGAAATTATTAAAAAGTTAATTATAGTTAAAGTTGTAAAGTTGAAGCTGTCTTTCAATGCTACAGTTATATATTTATGTATACTGCTGATATTCTGAAAATTTCAGCACAATCGGCTAAACATTTTACAGGGTATTCCTTGATAAAGTTTACCCGCCTTGGGTCAAACTTATCTATGCTATGTTAGTCAAAGACAATTGAAGCTCTCTTTTGAGTTCTCGATTCTAATTGAATTAAAAACAATTATATAGTTCCCGATGAGAGCTATAAACACATAACTACACACACACACACACACACACACACACTCACACACACTCACACACATACACTCACATTCACACCCAATACTTATATGACACAAACAAAAATCAATCATCAATAAAATCTAATTGAATTTGTGCGCTGTTTGTAGCCACGATCAGTCTCAGAATTATAAGCGAAAGAGACGGGTATAGAGCGTATGACAGAGAGAGAGAGAGAGGGGAGAGGTAACCATCATAATTTGTGTGAAAGAGTCGATGATCATTAGTTGTCCAGGAATGCGTGGCAAATGATAGCATGTGGGTCATTTGCGCCTAAACTCGATGCGAAGCAACTCGACCAGGAGCACAGTTCAGAAGGGAGGAGGGTGAAAGGTCACAGGGCAGGTCGATAGAGGGGCCGAGCACAGCGTGCGGGCTGTTGTAACAATTATCACAACATCTAAATGGTTTTCGGAAATGTTATTTGAACTTTCAGTGTTTAAATAGTTTGAGAACGACAGAACTGTGACGACATTAAGGTTCCATAATGGATA
This sequence comes from Drosophila tripunctata, assembly GCA_035047385.1. Lineage (NCBI taxonomy): Eukaryota > Metazoa > Arthropoda > Insecta > Diptera > Drosophilidae > Drosophila > Drosophila tripunctata. The sequence continues at coordinate 50,151 of JAWNPS010000200.1, read as the reverse complement.
ACAGTAGGAATAAGTTGGGAATTGAGACTAAAGTTAAATTGAACTTGGTAACTTATCATTTGAAAGTTACTCACTAAATAAATGTCAGATAAGTGTAATTGAATTGTCAGAGTTTTAAACTTTTTATTGAATAAAGATTTATGTAGTTGAGTTTATAACATGAAAATTATGATTTTAAACCAAGCTACTCGGAGATGAACATGCTGAAACTTGTAATTTTAAAACAATAAGACTTAATGTTCTTGTTAAGAACTACAAAAACTTTAAATTAATATAACGTTCTAATCGCTATAATTCTCAAATGGATTTTAGCGTTTTCAGTGTTTAGTTTACTATAGAACTATACTATACCAGCTAAGCTATACCCTCTGAGGGGTATTTCGGGTTTGTTAAATGTATGTAAGAGACAGAAGGAGGAGTGGCAGGCCCCACAAAGTGTATATATTCTTGATCGGCATCAACAGCCGAGTCGAATTAACCATATGCGTCTGTCCGTCCGTCTGACGGTATGAACGAAGAGAACTCAGAGATGGTAAAAGCTACAATATCCGTTTTAGTCAGCATCGACCACATATTTAGTCAGGCCACGCCTCATTCGCCCACAATAAGCAACGAAAACGACAATCATTCTTGAAAGAAATTAACATAAAATTTAATAGTACTTTAAAAACTAGAAGCCAGTCATTTGAAATTATATAATCGAATCAAGCTTAGTGGTCTTAGATATTTCAAACATTTTGGTTTAAAATTTTGATTACATTTACTATTTAAGTGCTTAATTTTTTCCTCTTGCTCCAGAAAATGTCGTAGTCGATTTTCAAATAGTTTTTTAAAAGTGGGCTATAACTTTTTGATACTTTCATGTGTGTATTTCCTTTTGCTTAGACTTTAAAAATTATAATATTATATATTGTTTGATTTAAAGTGCATCAAGTTCATATATACAAAACTAAGTTTTGGGAATACGATTTTCTAAAGAGATTATATTTTTTTTAATACAATAAATTCATGTAAATTCTTTATATCCTTTAGTTGTGAAGTAGAAAAGTGGTCTCAAATTGCATTTCTCATAACTGTGTGGTTTTGCTTTTATTACAAAGCCGCTGCTCCTCCACCAACCATCCCTCCCCGCCTCTCAGGTGAACCACGTTTAATGGGTTTTAGCGTCTGCACAGGTGTGTCAATGACTTGCCAAGGGATCGTGGATAATGAAAACGAAATGCAGCCAAAGGGACTTGAAGCAGTCACCAGGGCAATGGCAATGTCGGAGTGCCGGAATAATTTTCACTTCCGACATGAGAAAAAAAAACAAAATATACAAACGAACGAAACATGACAAAAACATAGTGCCAAAGACAACAGCTGGACAACAACAAAAATAACAACAACAAACATCAAGCGGAATAATGATAACAACAACAACAACAAGCAGAGCGAAGCAGAAGGAACTCAGAATGGAGAACTGGGAAATGGGAACTGGTAACTGGTAACTGGGAACTGAGAACGATGACGAGGTCAAGCTAAAAACTATTAAAAGCGAACCAAGCTGCTCCCATGTGTATCTGTGTGTGACCATTTCTCACTCACTGTGTGTGTGTGTAGTTTTAATCAAACCGCCGACAGAGTTTACTTTTGCGCCTTTTTTAAGGTGCGGTTCAGTGCCCTTTGGTGGCCATAAAACAAACTGTGGGCCAAGTGGATGGATGGATGGATGGAAGAGGGCAGGAAACGCCATCAGCTGTCGCTTAAAGCCAGCTCCAGGCTCGAAACTCGAGGCACAAGGCACAAGGCTCGTTAGAGAGGCTAACAGAGCTGTGTATTTTTGTTGACTTGGCCTAAGCGAGCGAGGGTTGCAACTAGCGTTTCGCATTTCTATTATTTTCTATTATATTTTATGGGGGTTGGGCACTAAATTACACCAAAAAGGAGGTGGAGCGAGTAGAGGGGAGGGAGTGTGTGTGCTGCACGCAAGCCACAAATGAACATGCAACATTAAAACACACACACAAACACACACACAATTATATATACTACACGCATACATATATATAACTTATGTACTAACTATATGCTGGTGCAATAAATTACCAAATTTAGAGATTCTTTTGAGACTACCCTCTGCGTTTAGTTTGCTGTCAACTTCACTGCTTAGCAACTAATGCAAATTGTTAAATAAACTATTGCAATTAAAAAATTGGCTTTTGCATCTATTAGCTACATTTGTGACTAGCGATTTATCAACTGGCTTAACCCCAATACGGCAAACAGACAAATTAATAAACTATGCAAATGTATCTTTAAGCTATATGATATATCTGCATCTAAATACTGACAAATTGTGAGTGAAATAAAGACTCCCCTTAGCCGACAAATTGGCCATATGAATATTAACCAATTCTCAGCCAAACAACAAACAGCAAACAACATAAAAATTACACAATATTTACGGCTAAATGCGAAATGTGAGACGCGGAGCTCTACAAGTGCACAATACAGATACAGATACAAACACAATACCAGAAACAGATACAGCTACAGCTATAGCTATGTCTACAGTTTCAGTTACAGTTACATTTGTAGTTACGGATATAGATATAGATACAGATACTTTCGACTGCCAAAAGATACTTACGTGAAGCGCATGACGCAAACGTCATTACAATGGCAAACAGCGTCAGAAGTGTACACGGAGGGGAGACACAAGAGTTTCACTTTAGCATTGGTTAACAGACGGCGATTTTATGTTGCACGCTGCCGCAGCACGTTGCACGTTACACGCTTGCGTTGCATGTACGCGTTGCAATTGCAACTCAACTCAGCTCAGCGCAAAGACAATGCAAAAATCAACACAAACAGCGAGAAGCAGTTCGACGTGTCTGTCAATCAGTCAGTCACTCAGTCCGTCAATCAGGCAAACTAAGCTTACATCAGAGATGGCAATCAATTGCGATATATATTGTGCGATGACTCAGAACTCAACTGCATTTAACCAACTAATTTATAATTAATTGAATCGCAATTTAGTTAAATTATATACATATTTATATGAAGACCACGTACTCTAAAGAATGTATAGTGGTCTACATAGTACCAGTCATATGATGTAAACTTTTTCTTAATAGTGAAAGCTGACTTTTCCTCTCTTCATATAAAGATCAGGTTCTTCAAGACTATAAGAGCTAGAGCCATCAAGTTTAGGGTGTACCTAAATTTTGTACTTGATAATGCTCTGGAAAAAGTGATCGGTCTCTTACTGTCGACATGCTCGACTAGTCTTAATTTCATCATTCATTTTGCAGTAAATGCGTCATTACGTCTCATTATTGTGATATTGAAATTACTGAATATTTTATTCAGAAAATACTACGAATTTGTGATTATATATTTCTAATTACTCATAATTTGCTAAAATCATTATACACAATGATTTATAATAGAAAACTAAATATTTCACTTATTCTATAATACATTTCGTGCAATGCTCGTGATCGACTCGTGTCTGTCTTTCGATTTGATTATCATCATCATCATTATTATGGGGTGTGAATAGAAGTCAGTCTCTTGTTTCACACACATCATTATGTGCTTTTTATTCAAACTACTTAAGAAACTCTCTCTTTCTCTCTCTATTACACTTCAAATAAAGCATATACATATAATAAAAACTATTTATATCATGCACATCTCCACTTACTTTCGATTTGTTTACACACATCATCGAATTCCAGACATTTCGTCTCATCATCATTGAGTTTTGTTGTTTTGAGTGCTGTTTATGTGTGTTCAAGATATTCGTACCGAAATATAAGATTAATTTACGTTTTTAGTTTAAATTATTCGGCAAAGGATTCATATTTCTTCGATAACAGTTTAACAGGTTATTCAAAAAACACTTAATACTTCAATTACTTAATAATAAACTTAAAATATTTTGGATAAGATGTATGTATTGATTGTGTAAGACATTTCTCACCTCTAGACATTGCTTTTGAAAAGTAGTATTTTTCTAAACAATATTTTTTAAATTAACATATTAGTATATTTGGAATACTTTTTGCTATTAGTACGAAAATTATTATTTTATTTTTATTTATTTTTTTTCTTCAAATAATTGAAATTGATAGCATTACTTTTCTATATTGAATGTACATTATAGTCCAATTTAACAGTTCTAAATGTCATAATTATATTTCTAACTCAAAAAACTAGTTTTCTCGTCTAGCCACTGAGTCGTGTCACGTGTTCATCTCTATTCAAGCACGATATGCATTCAGCTTGCCATTGACTTCCAGCCATGTCATCGTGCCAACTCATTTCAACTCATCATCAGCAACATGAGTTTATAAGACACTGACTATATCCATGTGTGTGTGTGTGTAGTTGTGTTTTTTAGAGTTGTATTTTAGTTTTTGCTTTTGTTGTTGTTCCACTGTTAGCTGAAGATTATTACAAAGTGAGTGACAGCGTTGCCGGCAAAGCGTTTGTTTGCCTACCAGCAACATCTGAAGACATTGCCCCGGGGGCCCAAAGCTGGAGACGAAGATGCTGAAGATGAAGACTGAGTTGCTGATGGAGCTGCTGATGTTGCTAGTGATGATGGAGCTGGTAATGGAGATGGCGATGGAGTTGTCTTTGTAGTTGTAGTTGGAGTTGGTAATGTTAAACGTTTTTGGATATTTGTGCTTAGGTTGACGTCTTTTTGGGGATTTGAACTGCGGTTGCATCACATTTGTTGGCCATCAAACCAGCTGGCTTGCATATTATATTCGAGTGTAGATCCATTGGATCCACTTGGAAGTTCGAAGTGGTGCTTTATAGTGGAACTGTTGATGCTGACATTGCCTTGAGGGTGGTGTGCGAAATGCAAACAGTTGCAAATCGGTTAAGCAATTGAAACACGTTCAAGTTGAAAGTAAAACGGCGTCACAGTCGACACAATTAACTGAGAAAAACAGCTGCAAAGTATGTTACCGACTACTAGATACCCTAGTTATATTGTTTAAGTAAAGAGAAGATAATGTCAAGAACTGCTGCTTGCTGCTTACAGGGTATAAAAACAGAGGCAATATGTGTAACTAAACAAATAGAGTGTTATTGCTGGGAATTGAAATGAGCTCGCACCTGTTGACGTAGTCTTTTGTGTAAATTTGCACAACTGTTGCCAGCCCTGAAATCTACCTCTCGCTCTCTCCTATTCCCCCCCTTGGGTCATACTCTTTTGTTTCTGACTCTCTATACCCCTTGACACTTCTATTTCGCATAACTTTAAGAGCAACAAATCTGTCAGTCAACGAGTCACAGTTCCATAAGCTCGTTCTCTCATATCTTTTTACAGTCTACAGAGAAGTAGAGTTGTGAAAAGGTAATAAGAGTGGGAAGGGGGGAGGGGAGGGGGCATAATATTGCCTCATTGGGAAAGTCAAAGTCGCGCATCGACTGCAATTTGTGGCGCATGTGAAATTTGTTTTCTTGAACACTTTTGACTCCACAGTTCATTAGCCACAACTTACCGAGAGATCTGCGAAGAGTCCGCTGACACTTTCCATTTCTTTAGTGTCTAATCATCGTCATAGCTTTATGGTGTTTGGGGGGTTAAGGGCGGGGGGTCTGGGTAATTAAGCAGCTTTGCATAAATCTAACAAATTGTTCAAACTGCGTCTTAATGATAAAACTAGACAAACTGTGTGGCCAGCCCCAGACACAGACCTCAACTGAAGAAGATGTTGAAGAAAAAAGATTTGGTTTTTGAAAGAAGAGTTCCCCAAGCCTTCAAGTCTTCACGTCGATTCTTATGCGGCAAATTTCGCCCTCGGGTTCTCTGACCACAAACTTGTTTAACTAGTTTAACGACGATGTCACTCATAAGCCTTAATACCTAAGAGTCACATTTAAACATCTACTCGAACTCTACGCTCCACGTTCTTCTCCAAGAAGTTCACACAACTTCCGTTGAACCCAGCGCTTTGGCTCAAAGCATTCTATAAAAAGAGAGAAGCAAATGTATAAATATTTCTATATTTATATTTAGTTTTAAAACTGAACTTAAGTTTAAATTAGATACATAAAATATGATTGGTTTGGCAAGTTATTACTAAATTTATATATAATTTATTAAATGTATTATTTATAATAAATTTTCTGTTTCAACTTATTGTGTAATATTTTTGATATGTTAAAATCTCTCAAAAATATTTTAACGCACTTCAGTTTATATTATGTACAGTATGTGTCTCCGATTTTCTTGGACTTCGTAATTATTGATTAAAATATTCTTATGATAGTTTTTGCTAAATTATCTTCAGGAGAAATGCGTAGAAACTTTATTCATAATAAGAATTTAAACAAAATTTAATACTAGATTTTATAAACGAACCTTTATCATTAGCTTACATTGTTTCCTTTGACAATAGAGTAAGACGGACTTTGTATGTGAGAGGTACAAATGCAAACTGAGAAAGAGAGAGAGAGCGAGAGAGGGAGAGCGAGACCTTCATGGTGAGCGTCTAACAAATTGTCTTTTGCCTATTTTGGCATGGGCGTGGGCACGCCTACAGATTTTGCTACACTTGCTGTGTTAGTTGTTGCTTTCGTTGCTTGTTGTTGCTGTTGGCGTGTTCCAATTCCCAAAACCAGCTGCAGTTTTTTTGTGTGGCAAACAATTTCATGGCTTAGACTTGACTTTTCTACCACCTCCACTGCCACTGCCACTTCTCTCGCTTCTGCAAATGTTGACTGCATTGTTTTATGTTGGCCAGATTCTCATGTCGCTCTCCGTCTCACTCTCCCTTTCAAGCGCTCTCTCCATCTCTCTCTTTGTCTTTCCCTTTTGGTCCAAGTGGTTGTTAGTCCGACACTTTGTCTATGTCGGCGAAAGTCTCGTCTCTGGCAATTGATGAACATGTTAAGTGCAGGGTGCGAGGGTTGAGTTTGGGAATTAGTTTCTGCAGCGCAATTTCTTAGATTCTTTTTTTTTTTTTTGGGGGGGGGGGGAAGGGCAACCCACAAAAGTCGAGTGTGCAGAGTGGGGAAACAACGAACAGATCTTTAAGTGTTTGTTGTGCCAGTGTGCGGGTGTATGAGTGTGTGTGTGGCAAGTGCGTGTGCCGGGCTAGAAGTCAATTACTTATGGCAAGGCTTTGTTCAAGTGGCTGTGAGATGAGCTGGCAGGAAGTGAAAACTGGAGCACATGTCGCTTAAAGCTATACACTAATTCATATATAGAAACCTTCTCCTACAATATATACATATGTATTTCTATATACTATATACACACACACTTGGATTCCATGTGGTTAGAAATAATCGTATAGACATGATATCATTATACATGAAATGTCCCAGCTAATTGTGGTTCTGTCTGTTGCCTGCTTGCCCTGCTGCTAGCCAAATTCATATATTAATTAAACGCTAAATTTAACAGAAAGCCAATTATGCTAATCAGCTAATGCCAGTGCGACAGCAGTAGAGATAAGCTCACCTACACACACACACACACACATACACACACAACACACAAATAACACTTCATTCTACCTTAGAGGCAATGAAAAGCAAGCCTGGGCAAAGGCTGTTTCTATACACTGAGAGAAAATGGGTATAAATGAAAATGTTGCTGGTTGGAATAGTAGCAGGTTGAATGATTGTGAAATAAATTATAGCTTCGAAACATTTTTAACTGTGATTTAAATGTACTTTAAATGTATATCTCAAATTTAGAATGACTTTTCAAAATATCGAATTTCTTATAAGGTTTCATTTAGTTTTTAAATAAATCAACTAAAAAATCAGGCTTAAAATTATGTGTATATTTTTTATTTTAAAGAAGAAAAGTTGTTAATTATTTAACGTAGACAAGTGCTATGAAAAACCTTGTTTCTAAAAATCCGAATATTAATATATTTATGTATACCAATTCGAGCAATAAAATAGATTATTTTTGGCAATATGAAATTGTATATCGATGATTTCAGTCTGTTAAGTTGCTAAGACTTTGGTACTATCAATTGTTCTTCTTTTCTATCTCTCTTTCTCTTTCCGAAATCCTTCAAGATGATAGACGTACAAACTGTCTATCATTTTAACCAAATCAAAAATTAATTAAATTAAAATCAATCCTGCTTTTAAAAATAATAATTTTCCAGTTATACAATTGAAAGACTTTTTAAATATTAATAATATATGTTTGAAACAAGTTATCAATTATTTGACTTTAAGTTTTACTTCAAAAATGAAAACAAAATAGTTTAAATAAATGAATATCATATCATATCATAGCGCTCTACTTGCTTCCACTCTTTTAAGCACCGTTATTGTTATTCCTAGTTTATTACCTATTTTTGTGCGCAGTGTAGCCTACGTCTAGAGTCGCCATCGTCATTTTGATTGCCAATAAGCCACAAACGCACCCAGGGCGAGCATTAGGTGAGTTCTACTTCCCCGGATCTGTCCCTTGTCCCCTGTTCCTGATTGAGTCACTAGCTTTACAATTCCACCTTTGTGACGTCTTCCCACCCGCTTTTTGTTGTTTATTTTATATTTACTGTTTCGAATTTTGTGGATGGCTTCAAATTTAATTTTAACTGCAATTACAAATTAAATCAAGCCCTGAAAAATAGACACAGCACAAATTGCGTGACGGATATGATTGGCTCTTAATGCAGAGGTAGCAATACTTTTAGGGCGTGCTGTAGATAGATTTTGGTACAAATATAAATAAGAGAAGACATTGAAGTTGTCTTTAAATGCTTTAAAAGATTTGTCATTTTAAGACTCTAATTTAGTTTAAAAGTTTTCAGAAACTGTCACTGTCTCTCTTACTCTCTCTCTCTCTCGCCGTCTCTTTCTCAGTGTATTTCTGTGTAATTTACTAGATGTTTGTTAGGCATTTCTGTGGCTTTTGGCAGCTGTTTACACTCGCCTACACTGGAGGTTCTAAGTGTGCCGACAATTTGAGCAGAATTCGTTGCCTTTCTACCTGTCGTCACCTGTGCGGCATGAAAGCAGCTGTTTATCTTGCGTCATGCGTGTTGAAGAGGGTAGTGGGAGGGGGAAAGAGTAAGTGGCAAGGGAAAGGCAAACGGTGGTGCGACGGCGTCTCAGGAATCTTGGTATTAAATCAAAACCACTTCCGTGCCGAGCAGGCCGTTGTTTTTGTAATTGGCACCGCACCCTTTCGTCACACACATGTCGCCGGCTTCGGTGTATCAGCGGTGGCAGCAGCAACAGCAACAACAGCAATAACAACAACACCGGCAACCAGTTTGCCAATAGTGTAGAGCTGAGACGAGGAGCAGGAAAAAGAAGACGTAGACTGACGCGTCACTTTGTCGCGCCCAGTAAAAAGCGAAAGGGGAGGATGATGATGGCTTGAGTGAACCAGCATGTAATCTGAGACTTGCAACCCCCGCCCAGTAGGAACTACCTGAACTACCCACACTCACTCCAACCCCTTAAAGCCCCAACCCCTAAACATACAGCACGTCTTTAGGCAGCCCATCAAATAGCATGTGTAAATAAACGAAGAAGAAAATAAAACATACAAAAAGCATGGAACATGAAACAAGAAACAAGCAACTCGGAACAAGGCAACAAAAGGATACCAAAAAAAAAAAAAAAATAAAACAAATATGTAAAAAGGGTTGTGTTGTAGGTGGGCAGCATATCAGCATAAAGGGGGTAGTAACCAAAAGGTAATTGAGGATTGTTCCATGTAACACGGCGCTGCATTTCCTCAGCTCACAAACTCAATTGTCAGTTGTCTACTTTAACATTATACATATATGTATATAGCTTCTTAGTGTATATATTTGTAGTCAGTATATATGTTATCTTTATATATATCTATATTTATACCCTCTGAGTTTTTCTTTGTTCTATGGTCTGTGACTCGTCGAGTATTTGCACATCATTAGCACAAGCGGCAACAGAACTAACCAAATACTTGAGGAGGAAACAGCTGTAGCTACACTTTATGATGTGCACACTACTCTAGATGGTCGCAGAGAACCTTAAAAAGAAGTAATATAAGTTAACCGATTAAAGATGGACACTCCATAAGAAGAAATGCAGGGATAGATAGGAAGAGTGTAGAAATATTTGAATTTAATAAATATTTCTATTTAAATTTGTGAAAGACTTGTAAAATATGATAAGAAATATTACAATATATTTAGTTAATAAATTTATTTATATTTATAAAAATCCTTTTAAGCATATAAATATTCAATGACATTTATTTAATATATTTATTTGAGTTTTTAAATCCATTTTTATGTTTTAAATAGATTTTTTTTTAATTTTATGCTGAAATTGAATATTACAAATATAAATTAAAATATGTTTATTAATGAATTTCAATAATGTAAAAAGTTACAAATTTTATAAAAATAAATTTGGTTTATTAAATAGTATACGCTTTATTTTTCCAAATTTTGTGTATACACTAACATCAAATTTGTGCTGAGATACTAACGAGATAACTTGTATATCATATTTAATATCTTTATTGTACTTACAAGTATAATTTAGAATGTTTAGCTCAGTTAATTTATATGTTAAGCTTAATATCGCTAGAGCTAATCATTTTTATGAAAATAGATTAGAGTCTGACAGATTGCTGTTATAATCTCTTAGGTCAAATGATAATGATTCAAATAATATATTAAATATAAGTTGTAAATTAAGCTATTTTATAAAATTCGCCTTTCTTATTATTAAAGTTAAAAACGTAATAATATAGTAGCAAAACGTTTGATAACAAAACTTAATTGAATTAAACTCTGATGTTAACTAATGGCTTAATAGATAGTGGGATGGGCAATCTATATTTAGGTTTGCGAATAGTTGTTTTGATATACACTCATGATAGAGTCTACCTGTGTGCTTTTGGTGAAAGGCTTTTTGCTCAGTCTCTGACTCTGCAAAACCTCATGCTGACCACAAAAATTATTGTATTTTTGTTTTTTTCGAATTCTGTTGTTGTTAAGCAGATTTCGCCTTTCGCCACAACAACAGCAACAATCATCCATCAACAAAGTGTAGAGCAACAATTGGCCAAACAAATCGAAAGAAAAAATAAGAAATAAATCGGGGCAACGTCCATTTGAAACAATAACACAAAACGGCCAAGAAAGCAATCCACGAACAATCAACGACTATGAGATTTTGTGGACTCCTCCCATTTTCCGAGGTCTCCGTTTTGGTCAAGCTCATAAACTTTCGAAATATGTAAAGGCGGTGGGGAAATCTTGTTGTTATCTTCCAGGCTGAGAACCATTTCCAAATCTGTATCTCTGCAGCTGCAATTGAAATTGAACTTTATGGTTTATAAATTGAAAACACAACTTCAAACTGGTTCTCTTACTCATACTCAGTTCTCTTTCTTTTCTTTACAGGTATGTATGTGAATTCAAAAGCACTTCTAACAATCGAGTTATGGTAGTAAGAACAATCTGTATGTAAGTAATGATGATGTTTAGTTTCGAAGAAGTGGCGAGGAGTGGAGTGGAGAAAATCTGATGGGACTGGATTAGCCTGAAAGCAATTTTCCACCTGCTGTGGGCCAAGAGCAAATCCCTTAAACGCATCAAAACTTTTGTCTCTTTTGGTCCCAACCCAAATCTTTATCTGCATAATGCTGCTTTTCTTTTTCTTTTTCCTTTTCATTTTCTTTTCTCACTGTTTCAGTGCTTAAGCAAAGCACAGCAGCAACAACAACAACAGCAATAAATCAAACCGAATTTCCCAGTTGGATTTTCATTTTATTGCATTTACTTATTATAATAATTTTCTTTCTCTTAGTTTTCTTCATTGTTGTTGTGTCAGCTGTTGTGTCTTGTATTGTGGGCGTGCCACACAGCCAGTTTTAATGACTACGCTTAGTTTGTATACCCAATCTTCCTGAAATAGTAGTAAATGGGTATGACATAGGTAATAGAAATTACTGGAGAAGAGTTTAAAGTACTTTTATAGGTTGCATAGTAACTATTAGTAGTTATGGGAAGATTATGCTGTTTATATGTTATACATTTTACTTTTACTGCTATGCGTGGTATCTGCTAGTCAGGCATACAAAATTGTCAACATCTGCTTTGGGGTGCTCTTGTTGGCTGCACACTCCAGCTGTTCAGCTGATGGCATCCAAAAACCAAAACCAAATCCGAAATGAGAAAGAGAATGCGAATGAGAAAGGAGAATGAGAAAGGAGAATGAGAAAGGAGAATGCGAGTCTCAGACTTTGAGTCTCAACTATTGTTAAACACTTTGAGCTAAAGTTTGTGCTTCTTTTGGGATATTAAGATAAAGCTACCAAGTTTTTTGAGAGACCAACTAAACGAGTAGCCCAGTCGGACCCTTTGGACAGACAATTGCTGCAGATGTTCCAAAGATGCACAGATTCCCAGTCGGAAGGCAACTCAATTGTAAATGCTAATAAAGTTATGGCTATATATGTGAATGACTGTGTGTGTGTGTGTGGGCTGTGTTTTAAATCGCTACAACAGCAAGTATACAAGCATTTTTGTGCAGTGCATTGCCGTCAAGTGCGCTTTCCGCAGCTAATTGACATCATACTGAACTCATTCACATTAATTAATGACATCATCCAGAATAAATGACCGGAGGGGGTCATTCTTGAGTGGAGCAACTGAAGAAAAGTGTAGAGAGAGTGCAGAGTAAAAACAAGAGCAAATGTCGGACACTACAGCACACGCACTTTGTGCTTAATTTGAGGCAATTTCCACAGCCTCCACACCATGATTATCATCATCATCATCATCATAGAAGATAGAGTGATACTCCTACTCGAATTGAGTTGACTTTGACTTGAGTTAAGTTGGCTCTACAATTGCTCATTTCATTTGAGAAACACTTGGGTGAAATCTTCAATTGTCTTGAGCTTTATTAACCACAAATTGAGCTCAACTTTGACAGCAATTTAACCTTAAGTCTTAAATTGGCACCTCAATTTCAACTTCAACTGCAACTTCAACTTCATTTCTCTCTCTTTGTGTGTCTTTCTTTCTCTGTTTTATGTGTCTGTACCTAAAAATGTATTCACATTTTCCCAAAAGACTTCTTGTGGCCAACACAATTAACAATCATCTTTCAGTTAACTGTCTTTTGCATGTTTGTGGTTAGCAGCAACTGGTGAAAATTTATTGTTTTTCAGTGGAAACTGTTGAAGTTAAATGCAGATGACATGAACGAGAGAAAAGTGTAGGTTATAATAACAGTTATTACAGATAGAAATGCTGATATATTGCACAGTTATTTGACTGTCAATGAACGACAACTGCAGAGATTAGAAAATACATTTGTATACTGTATTCAAAGTCTTAAAATTTAAGAAAACAGTTTTTTAAATTTATTAAAGTACATTGGTATACAAGGTTTGTCAGAAGAGTTTTGTGAGTAAAACACAGAGAAGACAACTCCAATCACATAAAGTACACATATTCTTGATCGGCATAAAAGTTTGAGCCAGTAAAGTAATGGACTTCAAAGACCATTATCTGTAAACAAACCCGATTAACTTAAGAACTTTATGAGAAGTTCATATAATTTTTGAACTACTATATGATTTAGTTGTCGTATGTACGATAGCTCAAGATCTTTGTTTAACATAAATTTAAAATAATATTGCACTTCTTTAACTATAGTTTTATTCAAGAATTTTCTGCCAGCTTATACTAGTATTTATCACAAAATTTAGATAAATAAAATCACACTTGAAAGTCAAGTAGTTTTTAATAAAAAATTCTCTTCGAAATTTCACTTTAATGCAAATCTCTGGAGAAATTCATTTTGACTTTGGTCTGTAATAAAATTAAATAAAATAGATTGGACAGAGTCAACCACAAAGTGCTCAACTGGTGGATAGATGTATGTTGTTGTCAATGCTGCTGTTGTTGTGGTTGTTGTTGTTGTTGTTGTTGGTGAGTCCTTCTGTTTATGCAAATAATTGAGAGGCAAGTTGACAGCTTTCGTTGACTCGGTGACATTGGGACAGTATTCAGCTTGTCCATTCCATGTGCTGTCAATGAGGTTTTCGGCTTTACAATTTTAATTGGATTCTCTCAGAGCTCAGCTGCAACTGTTAAATAACTAAGATGCGAGTGTGAGATTTACAGGCCCACTGAGAATTAAGCCAACAAGTAACAAGTTACTTGTTACTGGGCTAATACACAGATTTGTTGACCGAAAAAGCTTTTCCATGTTGATATGAAATAGGTATTTGAAAAAAGAAGAAAAGTAAGAGATATAAAACATTTCCATGCGGTATTACAAGAGATTTAATTGAAAATGAGTGACCTGACCCTTGACAGTGAACCTGACCCTTGAGCACCTAAAGCGTTAACCCAACCAGTAACTTTCGTGCCACTTCCCCCCCTGACACCGTCTTATGCTCTTGCTCCTAGACTTGCTGTCCAACTTTCCCAAGTCGTTTTGTTGTTGGCCTTTCTCTCTGTTCGCTGACGTTTTAATTATGCAAAATTAACGTTAATTAATCTCGGTTGGAACAATAACAAAAAAGTAACTGAGAATAACAAGAAGAAATAAAACTGAAGAAAAAAGGAAATGAAACACATTCTAAAAGCAAAAAGTTAATATACATAGCTCTAGGCGAGTTTGCTAGACGCAGAAATACGCAATGTTATTAATACCTTATTCCACGTAAACTTAAGTTAATAAGTATAACGTTTAGACTTTTAAATACCCCATGAATTTATGTAACTTTTTCAAAGTTATTCATACTCTCTTGTAGCTGCTTTGCTAGGGTATATCAGCACATTTAATATGTACATTATAGGCTCGTGACTCGTGGATAATTTTGATAATTCCCAGTGCGTCAAGTTGAGTTTTGAAATTTGTACAAATTTGCCAGAGATGAAAATTAATTGTGAATGCTAATGGAGCGCACTGAATTTAATGGATGTTTGTAGTTAGCCCGTCAGGAGGTGACATATCATCATATATGTATAAGTATATATACATATTACACAAATAATTCACACAGAGAGAGTGTGCCAGAGAATAATACTGACATTTACAATATTTGAATTGTTTCGGCTTGACGCTGACGTTGATGATGATGATTTGTTAATTTGCGCTGTGTGTTCGTCTTATAAATGTTATTGTACCAAATGCACACGACATAAATAGAAAAATCAATGGCAAAATCAACCACATTTCATCAATATACATAATATATACACATATTTATTTATAATATGTATGTTTGTATATCAAATGTGGGATTCACTTGCGGTCTAATACGAATCTGAGTGTATATACAATATATGAGTACCGAGTGCTCAAATTGAGTGAAGGCCCTGGGAAAGCATACCAAATGAGGCAAAATATATATAAACCAAAATGTAGCTATTCAAACGATTGAAGTACTGCTCTTTGAATGTGATTTGCCGCCCTCAAATGCCACACCCACAATTTCACTGGCCCACTGTTCGTTTCACTATGCAATGAACAAAATCAGAATTGGTTGGGTCTTTACTTGTTATGATTGCTATTGAGCTATTGCTATTTATAGCCACCCAAAAAACGAGTGACAGGGAGGTAAGAATAGGAGAAACGACCACAAAATACCCTGCAGTGCAAAACTACAAACTTATGTATGGCAAATGCAAGTCTCTTATTCAACTATTTAATACCTAATTTTTTAACAGTGTATAATCTGTTGGGTCACCTTTCCCTGGACAACACTTTGTGCCGCAACAGACAAAAACTTCAGCTACAGTTTTGGCTTTAACATTGGCTTCATCTCCAGCTCAAACTCAAACTCACTGTTCGGTTGAACTTTTGAACTAGTTTTGCACACAGAGAACTCAAACTCAAACTCAACTCTGTGAGCTCCATTCGAATCTTTCATTCAATCTTCGCATGAGTTTTACATTTTCACATCTTTCACATCTTTCTCTTCTCCTCTCAACCGTTTTGGTTCGACGTCTATTACATTAATGGCACAATTGCCGTGAGTGAGCACGTTCATTCCAGCTATCTGTATCTATAGCTGTAGCTGTATCTATATCTGTATCTATAACCATGTATTTGGAATACATGATTTATGGTGCGCACTCTCGACATGGCAACGGTTATAAGTAAATGTTATTATCAGTTTTATATCAGATAAACAGCTGATAGAGATAGAGTTAGAGATAAACTTGTGCGTTTCATATAATTAAACGCTATGGATGTTTACAAATTCCCCAGCACAATGCTTAATGGCCAAAGTTCGCATTGGTGATTAATGGCCACAGGATATGTATTAGATTCAATGCTTAATCCGGATATATGGATGTACGATAGATACTTATGAAACTTGTGTGTTTCTCAGTTGTTCATAAAACAAATGAATGTATAATTAAATGATGAAATAATTAATGTCATTACCTGGCGGAATTATGGATTAAAACATTGCTCTGTTCATTTAAATGGTTTACAATTATAATTAGATATAGATTAAGGAATGAGACGTGAGTTATTTATTTATTTATTAGTTGAATTAATTCAATTAAATAATTTAATTGCTAGATTCAAGTTAATTGTCACATTTTCTGCAAAGCTGAAATGCATATATGTTGCTTAAATTATAAATAATTAATTGTTAATTGACTTTTCATTAATTTGATTAAAAGTGCCTGACTTTTGCTCTTCTAAATAAAAGAATACTTTATTACTTTTTTATAGAAATCTTAAAATTGTGAGCAAGTATTTGCCAAAGATTCATAAATTATGTAAAAATAAAGTTTATCTACTTTACTCGAAATCGCTGCTCAAGTTTTCACGAAGCCATTGGGAAAATGCATTAGGTAAACAGAAGTGCATTAAATTAGATTGACACCAACAGGCAGCAGATGGAGAAGGAGGAAAATCACAATGGCAAATATTGAACTCGAAGTGAACTATCAGTTATTGATTGCATGCTAGATATTCGAGAGTATCTAATGAAAAAAGAACTTGCAAAAATAAACATAGCTCTGAGTATGTCCATTTACGATTCGCGAAATAAAGAAGGAAGCGAGTCAAAGTCAATGGCTGATTGAGCCCAGAATTTTTTGCAGCTAGCTGGGAAATTAAATAGAAAGCCCTGTGAGACCAGCAAAATAAAGAAAGCATAGTCTGAGAAAGAGAGAGAAAGAGAGAGAGAGGTAAGAGGGAAAGAGAGATAGAGCCGTAGACTGAAGCTCAACCTACTTACCTAGTCGAGTGTCTGAATGTTTGTGCATTGAATATGCCGTGGATAATAAAAACCAGCAGGAGGGCGAGGTAAGGCGACTGGGCGTGGCTCGCTACCCTCGCCGAGATGATATGTGTGTGTGTGTGTGAGTGTGTGCTACATGGCGTATGATGGATTTATGTTTAAGTTGCGTGCAAGCAACTTAATGGATTTTGTAATTTAAAAAAAAAACTGAAACGTTCAAACTTAGCGGCAAAGTCGAGGTATTCAAAGGGAGCAAAACGAGGCAAATAGTCACGTTGCCAGTGCCAGAACTTTGCAAACTATCTTTCAGATACGAGTTACTTTTAAGTGCTCGTGCCTGTGCTCGTGTTTCTGCTGCTGCTTCTGCTACTGTGGATGCCACTTGGAAATGGCTTGGCAGTCGCACAAATAGAGACCCAGAGCCAAGAGCTAGAGCTAGAGAATTGGAGCATGGCCAAGTTATAAAAAAAAATGTTTCTTGAGCATCGCATATTAAATATGCGCACATAAGCATGGCAACCAAAATTCAGCGTAAGCTTAGAAGAGAAACAGAGAGAGAGAAGAGAGGAGAGGTTGTTTCAAGAGGAAACTGAATTGAGCTGTCTGCTGTCTGGTTACGACAATAACAACAACAGCAGCACAACATTTCCAAACGAAAACATTGAAAAGAAAACAAAAATATGGAGTTAAAGTCGCCTTTTGTATACGCTAAATGAAGATTTTGAGTATTGTAAACTGACAACTGGGCTATTATAAACTAAACAATGAATGAAATTTGCTTCATGGGCTTAGTAAACGAAATTGTACTCCCTTTAAGTTAAAGTTTAAAAAGGTTAGGTCTTAAAGTAATATTATTGCTGTTACTTGCCACTCGTTAATTGTCACTCGCTACTTGTCACTCGCTACTTTTCACTCGCTACTTGTCACTCGTTACTTGTGACTGGGTACTCGTCACTTGCATCGTTTCACTAGCTACTTGTTACTCTTAACTTGCTATTGTATTTACCAATATTGTATTATCTCCCAGTGTTGCCAGCTATTAAGAAACACTTCTTCCTTATCTGAGAAATCAATTGCCACAGCAATTCTACCAATTTTAGCATTGCTCTAAAGTCAACCGATTTACTTCCTACTGTAAGTGAACTAAACACAGAACTGAATAGTCAAAATACCCCACTCGACTTTTCGCATGAATTAAGTATTAAAACATTCAGCTTGGGCTGAGCATCTGGTCGTAACAAAGTCAGTGTGAAGAAAAGATGGTCTGGCTTATTAAATATTAATTACAATACAAACGCGGAGCAACAATAGCAATAGCAATAACAATAATAACAAACATGACAGTCGACAGTGAAGAGCAACATTTATGGCCAAAACCACTTTAGGTATGGCGTTGCCACTGGGCGGTGGCATCTCCCAAGCAGCAACAGCTCTGAGCTCAGAATTTGGACATAGATAAAATACAAGCTAGAGATTGTTAAGGGTAATAGCTAATAGTTGAGAGGTCAGTCAAAGGGGAGTATGATCACGTGGGTGGTTACCTATGACAA
This sequence comes from Drosophila tripunctata, assembly GCA_035047385.1. Lineage (NCBI taxonomy): Eukaryota > Metazoa > Arthropoda > Insecta > Diptera > Drosophilidae > Drosophila > Drosophila tripunctata. Next base: position 31,383 of record JAWNPS010000200.1, on the reverse strand, counting down.
CTGCGTTTAACTGCTGCCATTAGCAATGCTAATTGTTGTTGTTGCGATTGTTGCTGTTGTCGTTGCAATTGGCAATTGTTAGATGACTTAAGAAAAATATAATTTTTAAAACTGCTGACAAGTGATCCGTAATCTACGAACCAAAATCATCTTTATTTTTATGGCAGCTGAAAAACTCGTTTACAATTATCATCATCATGATCTTCATCACCATAATGATACGTGGGCGTGCATGGATTAGAGTGTGTGTTCCCCGACTATAGACAAGAGTGTATATATTACAAAAGAGACACACAAATCTAGCCAGATCTATTGTAGCTTGATTTGCATGAGACGAGAGCCGAGACAGAGCTTAAGGCGAGCCACAGACCCAATTTCCCGAATCGTGTGGTAATTATGGAACAACCACCACCAATTGACTGAAAAACTGAACATGGAAATGGGCATTTGACTCGCTTACTCTATTTTGGTGTTTTTGTTTAAGGCCAGTTTTAAAGTTCAAATCGCAAATGAGCAATTGAAAATGGGTTTCGTGAGTTTAACATTTGCTCCAATTTCTATTGTTGTTTTAAAACAACAAACACATGTTTTTTTTTTTTTTTTTTTGAGGCATGGCTTGGAGGCATTGGCTTGTTGCGTTGTATCAACAATAAATCGCAATTGTCATTATAAAAATTACATTTAATTATATTTGTTTTATGCCAGCATCAACAAAAATCGAGCCCAACATCCGTTCAAATGTTTTGTTTAGAAACGCAACCAAACCAAAAAAAATATAAAAATAATACAGAAAAACAACAATGCAAAATGGAAGTCGATTTTGTTGTTGTAAGCTCAGCAAAGCGTGCGGGAAATTCATTAGCAATATTTATGACTAGTTGTTATTGTTGTTGTTGGTGCTGTTGTAGCTGAGCTATACTTTAGAATTTTTACTGAATAATTTTCATGGCAGACGGCAACTAGCTAAAACTTTTGTTTGAGTTTGTATCGCAGTTGTTCTTATTGTTGTTGCTGTTATATAAGTAAATGCTGTCATTGTTGTTGTAATTTCACGGTTGTGCAAATTTCACAGTACCTACATATATAACTATAGAAATATACACAAAATTGTGTATAGGGAAAATATATAATAAATGAGTAAAATAAGAAGATAATCCGGACAGAACTCGATAAATGTTACACAAAATATAAAGCCATAAATTAATTTATTTCTTAATGTAGTACCAATTCATGACCTTATATGTATGTGATATCATAATTTCAGATATATATTCAAAATTCATTATTAATTGAAACTCTGAGATTGTTTTAATTATACACGTTATGCTATAAATTTAACATTTAAACAGTATATTCAATGTTGTAGTGGAAACTTAAACTGCCCTAACCTTACTTTATTTAACATTTGAAATTCAAATTGAATTTACCCATGCCTCCTCAAGGGCCACGCCCCCTTGGGTCGCCCGCTGACAGCCAGGCTGTATCCCTGGGCTGGATTTAAACTAAATCGTAAAAATCCATTACAATCGCTATAGTTAATTGTTGAGTCGAAAAATCGATAAAATTTATGCGTTGTGTATACGCAGAGTTGGCCAATTAATATAAAATTGGCCGCATTTTGGCCATAAATCCAAAGCACAACGCCAGCATATTTGAATATTGGCCATATTTTGTGGTGTATTTTGTATTTCTATTAATTATAAATCATCTGGGATTAGTAACAGCTGACAACTCCCAGAGCTCCCTGGCTAACCCTAGCAAAAACCCTAAAAACCAACAAATATCTGATCGATATTAAATTTGAATTATTATTAGCAGCAGGCGTTGTGTGCAATTAACTAAAGTGACGCACCCTTAAATATATGCCACAAATTTTATGCGGCACGTCCTTAAATGTTGCCAAGCTGTTGCTGTTATTATATGTAGAGTGAAGTGGGGGACAGAAAAAGGGGTTGCCCTCGAGCTTTAGGTTCGTTTATTGTCTGCATAATTTGTCATATGTAAAATGTGGCGATAGCTCTCATCTAAGATACATGACAATGCCATACAGCAGTTACAAATACAGTTAAATATATATACATATATCTATAGCAGGAGATGCTGTTACCGATACAATTCTGACACCGTGTATCGTGCTCTCGCTGGCGCCATTATAATCCGCATTCATAGCCTTGTTTGAATACGAATACAAGTACGAGTGCGAGTGCGAGTATGAGTATGAGTATGAGTATCAGTATGGGTTTGAGGATGAGCACTCGTATTGTACTCAAATATGTGCATATATTGTACTCGATACTCTCGTACGTATGATATCTCTCTGAGGGATCTCAGCTTTAGTTATGTGCATATTTTTGTGGCAAACGTTTGTAATACAATTTCGGTTTGTTGTCAGCTCAATTTTCAAGTTGTTTCAGCTACACTCACATGTCGCGTGTATGTGTGATTACTGTATTCGATTTTCTATCTGTGTGTGTGTGTGAGTGTATTTTGGTTCATTTGTTGCTTTGTTTGCCTTGCGGTTGTATTCAACTCTATTCAGATTCTTTTCTTGACTGTGCAATGGAGTTTCCAGCATCTGCGGCTATCGATGACTCGTTGGCGATAACAGAGAGCGAAAAAAATGAAAAGAAAAATACAAAATAAAAGCAAACACACAGCGATACACAGCAAGAAATTGTCTATTCTCCGACTGACCTACACAATTTGCATCTTGTTTTGCTTTTTGCCTTGTTCCTTTTGTTTTCTATTCAGTCTGCTCACTTTATCAACTATTACAAGTTCGTTCTTTGTTCTAGTGATTTGATACAATTACAGTTTGCTCAATTCGATTTTACAAGCCAAGAGAGATTGAACAAGTTTAGTTCAAGTTGAAAAAGAGCATTTTGGAACATACTTTTACTATTTGAATGCTCAAACTAGTTTGGAAAAATAACATTAAATATGAATAAAACCAAAATACACCTAAGTCTGTTTTTACACGGTCTTTTTTTACACGGTTTTGATATAACACGGTTTGAAAATTGAATATTTTTAATTTTTTTACACGATTTTATTCCATTTATCACGATTTGAAATTTTATGTACTTAAAATTTTTTTGTCAAATTTAATTTTTGCGAAGTATGTTCATATCAACGGCTCATAACAGAGAACAAATCACCCATTTTTGTATACGATCAATGTCTTTTTTTACACGGCTTCTTCTGGAACCAATCTACCGTATAAAAGCAGACTTAGGTGTATATTAAAATTGCAATAGCCATATGCAAAATACTCAGTAATTTTCCAACAAACTTAAGAATATTTTTAAGAATAATTTTGAAATAATAAATTTTGATATGTTATGCATATTAGTTAATGATATACTTTAGTTTACTATAGGAAAATAAATGAATAAATAAGAAAACCAACTGAATTTCGCAGAAATCTACCAGTTTCCATTATGTTTAGTAATCTTGGCTTTAAGTCCCCATGCGGACTTCTCAGCGTTTCGTAAAAGAATAATAAATTGTAATTCGACTTTTGTGTTAATTGATTTGCGAAATCTTCGACTCGAATTGCGGTTGGTACTCGCTTGGACTTGAAAAAAGTGTTGAAATTTGAAATTTCACGACAAATCTCCAATTTCTGAGTTAATTCGATGCCAGTGACAATTGAATACTTGAATTTCTTTCACTGTTGCCCTTTGTTTTCTATTGAGTTGTCATCGTATGTTTGCTCTTGAATTATGCAGCGTTTTCAGGCGTCCCTCTCTGCCCTTTCCCTTCTCACACCCTTCATGCAGTATGGTGTGTGTAAATATTTGCATTATGTTGAATATATTTGCAAGTATTTGAAGAATATTGAAATGTTATTTGCATATTTGCACAACAACAATTGGCAGTGGGAGCCGAGCAAATATGTGTATTTATAAAAGAAGCCAATAGCATTTGTTGTTCAACACTGTTTTTAACACTGTATTTTGTTTGTTAAATAATTGCAGGTTAATTGAGTCGCCAACATAGCCAACTATCAGAACCAGAACCTGTTGGGCAGCCATCACCATCTGCTCCACATCGCCGAACCGCAACTGCAACTGCTGCCCGCAGTGACGACGACAGCGACAGCAACTATAGTGCCCAATTTGAATACGAGCAACACACTCTCACTACAGCACATACAGCAACAACAGCTACAACAGCAACAGCAACATCAGCAGCAGCAACTACAACTACAACAACAACTACAACACCAGCGAACAGTGTTTGAAAAAGCCATCACCATTTCGTCGATTGCGATTAAACGCAGGCCGACGCTGCCGCAAACGCCAGCGAGTGCCCCACAGGTGTTGTCGCCGTCGCCCAAGCGCCAGTGCGCCGCCGCCGTTTCGGTGCTGCCCGTGCCCGCAGCAGCAGCAGTTGCCGCACCAGCTGCCCATCTGCAGTACGCCACCTCGCCGGCAGCAGCAGCAGCAGCCGCCGCCGCCGCAGCAGCAGCACTCAAAGGTCATCAGTTGAGCTTTGCACATCCCACACAGTTTGCGGCTGCCGTTGCAGCACATCACCAACAACAGCAACAACAACAGCAGCAGCAGGCACAGCAGCAACAACAGGTTGCCTACGCAGTAGCTGCATCACAACAACAGGCAGCCCACACACAACAGCAACATCATCATCATCAACAACAGCAGCATCAGCAACAGCAACAACAACAGCAGCAGCAACAGCAGCGTTTGGTACAATTCAATCAAGCGGCTGCCGCCGCTGCATTGCTCAATCAGCATCTACAGCACTCAGCCGTTGCAGCTGCCGCTGCACATCAGCAACAACAGCAGCACGTGGCGGTGCTGCAGCAGCAGACACCAGCCCATTACGGTGGCTATCAGCTGCGACACGCCCACACTGCGTACGCCCCACAACAGCAACACATTGTGCTGAGCAACAGCAGCAATAAGCAACAACATCAACAGATCGTTAGCAGCAGCAACAGCAACAGTAGCACGGCAGCAACAGCAGCAGTTGTTAGCACACCAGCAGCAGCAGCAGCAGTTACTACTGCTTTAAGTGTTGCCACAGCCGCACCAACAGCCGCAACCACCAACAACAACAGCAACTCCCCGGGCAGCAGCTCCACGCACGAGTCGCAGTCTCACGAATCCGCATCAATTTCAGCGCCAACAACTCCCTCACCGGCTGGCAGCGTCAGTGCGGCCACCGCAGCAACAACAGTCGTTACCAGCGATAGCAACAACAACACAACAACAACAGCAGCAGTAGCAGTAACTACAAACGGCAACAGCAGAGACGCCACCAGCATAATGGAAAATCAGATGGCACTCGCCCCATTGGGACTCTCACAGAGCATGGACTCCGTGAACACCGCCAGCAATGAGGAAGAGGTGAGTCACTTTGCCGCAATATTCTTTCATTTTCAGTTATTGCAACTTTGCGCTCTGCGAAAACAGAGAGACAGTTAGACAGACAGACAGAGAGACTGAGATACAGACAGATAGCTTGGGGATTGTGCCAAAAGGAAAAGGCCCTTTGGCAAAAGCAGCGAGAAAAGCTACACCTTTTTTTTACAAGCAAATCCTAATCGACAAGTTTTTTAAAAGTAATCCTAAAATCGTTGAAGAAGCGAATTTAAGTCTGATAGGAAAAATCATTTCTTAATCTGACTCAAATTACTGAGTACTTCAGGCTTGAAGATTACTTGTAGGTTTCAATGAAGTTCTAAGAGGATTACAAAATACCATTAGTTTTATTTAACTAAACTTAAACGATTGAGTTCTTAAATGTTTGAAAGAGAATTTTGTGACGATTAGAGAACATTTTAGTTAAGTTTAACCATATGATAAAACTAAAGTTGTGCTTGCAGAAAAAGTTCTGCCTATAATTTCTAAAATGCTTCTTTGGCTTTTCATCAAATAAACAGATAGAGTTGAGAGTTGTTGGGACTTTAAACTAAACTTTTTCGGATCTACATGTAAACTAAAAATATAAATAAATATTTTTAACAATTAATAAAATAGTAAATAAATTTACAAAATATATTTAAACACTGAAGGCATAAACTATACTAAATTGCATTCAATATAAATTACTCTAAATGCTGCCAAACCTAAATTTGCATATTTCTTATTATTTGGTAACCTTATAAACCCTTTAAAGCAATGCATTTTCGAGAGTTTGCTGTAGCTGCCATGTTTTTCGGTCAACTTTGCTTGATTAATATGCGAAAGTAAAGCCATGTCATGATAATAAACCCAAAGCAAATAGATTTGTGATCGATATGTCAAGTGCAAGTGTGTTTACGAGAGAGACAGAGACAGACAGACATCAGTCAAGCAGCCACGCAGTGCGAGTCCCAATGCCACTTGCCACTTGCCACATTCATGGTGTGTGCATGTGTTGGCTGCTGTGTTCGCAACATCAACTGGCAGCTCGGGCGTGAGTTTTTTGTGGCTCGTCTTTTGTTTGTGCACCAGCTTTTAAATACATATATTTTATTTTATTTTTAACGAAAATAAGTATGTGAGGAATAGCAGCACAAACAAGCCCCCCTATTGAGTGGGTAGTGTGTGGGGGAGGGGGGATGCAGGCGGGGAATGGTTGCAGCCTTCGGTTTTGCTTACTTTTGATTATGCGCCTTGTCTTATGCTACACATAAATTCACGCTGCTTCTTGCCTGTTTCCTGTGGAGCAGCGACGCGTAATCCAATGGCACGTGCCGAGCAGCATTTTCCCCTGCTCCACCACTCGTTCACCGTGCTCCTCGTCAGCCTCCGTCATCTAAAGAGTGCATGTGTGTGAGAGTCTTTGCTTGTGTCAAGTGCTACGTGGCCTTTCTTTAAGCAGGCAAAGCACAGAGATGAGAACTCAAAAGCATTCAGTGCATTCATTTCTTCTCTCATTCTTTTTTTCTTGTGCACAAATGCAAGCGATGCGTTAAATTTGATTTTATCCTTGATGCATAATACTTTTCTGCTTCTGCTTCTTATTCTTCTTATTCTTCTTGTTCACCATCCACTTGTTCCGTTTTGTTTTGGCCTCAACCTTTGCCCTGATTATGTTTCTCAAATATTTATGATGCCCGCACGGGATTTGCAGCTACATTTATTTAAAGGCTCAACTCGCCCAGTCAGGGACTGGCGCACAGTTGCATTTTTCAAAGTACTATATGTATAAACTTTGTCCCACATTCCCTGTCTGCAAGTTGCATTTACCATATATAGTATAACATATATATATATATATATCCTCTCTCAATTTGCACTCCTTCCCCCCGAGTTGTTGCTGGTGCTGTTGTAGTAAATTGCATTTAACTTGTGCCCCAAAATGCACATTAAAAATGCATCAATCACGTGCCTCCAGTTTTTGGGTCTGCAGTTGAAATTGCCGAAACTGGAGTAAAAGATAAAGATGAGAGTATGAAAATGAATAATATTTGCAGTAAGGATGCGGAATAACTCATCCAACTGTCACTTAAATTAATCAAAATAAATGATAGTATACATACAAATCCGAAAAAGATGGCGACAAAAGTGTTGCACACAGAGAAAAAACAGAGCAATTTAAAGATGATTGCAAGAAAATAAAATGAAAAAGAAAATAATATGGAAATATCACAAATTTACGTTTAAGTTCTATGATGAAAATCTTCAGAAAAGTTTTTCATTCAAATATATTCCATTTCTATTATCCGATCGGTAGCTGTATTTTATGTAATATATTTTCCGAGTTAAATCCAATTTATCAGAAAATGCTTATTAACTGTTTTCAAACAGTTTATGAAATATAAATCAGTATAAAAATACCTGCCATGTAAATTTCTGCATGATTGGTTAAGCTCGATGGAAATTATATACTAAAATAATAATAAAATGCTGGCAAATGAGGTTTATTTATTTTGCACTGTGTACTTTGGACAGACTTTTATTGCCAGTTGCAATAAACTCATTGAATTGGCCAGCAGCTACAATTTTTGACACCACTTTCCACTCCCGTTTTCTCTCTTTCGTCCCCCTCTCTCCTTCCATCTATGTCTACATTGCTGCTCATTGGATTTTTAACTTACTCAGTGTTTCAGCTCACATCATACTTTATTTGCTTTTATGAATATGTACTCTTTTTCGCTCCTTTCTTTCTTTCTCTTTCTCTTTCTCCTTCTCTTTCATTTTGTATCTCTCACTCTGGCTACCTTCACATGCATGTATGTATCAGTGTGTGCATGTGTCAGTTGATCTGCATAAATTATTGATAAGTCAATTAAAAAAGTATGACAGCGACTGATGGCTGTTAAATATTTAATGCGACAGAGCTGCCCTCGAGGATAAATTACTCGCTGGCTGCTGCTGTGGCAGCCACTGCTTCAGTTTCTGCTTCTTCTGCTTGCCACTTGCCATTTGCCACTGCTGCAGTCGGCTTTGGCTTTCTTCTGCTTAAATGTTTCTGAAGGGTAGGAGGCATGCAACAGCTTTAAGTGACCATCGTCCGAGTCGGTGAGTTTTCCTCGCTTCAGTTTGCAAAGGCCATTGAGCACTCAAGTGTGTGCAACCTGCCATATAAAAGAGTGTGACACACACACACACACACACGCCCTCACAGGCTCATGCATATAAAGTCTCTACTATTTACAGCATCCACATTTGATTTTATCAAAGTTGCAACAAAGCTTTTCCCACTTGCCCCACACCCAATTTCCCCCTACGGCAATATGCAAGCCGACAAGTTTGTGGCAGCACGTCGTTAACCCCCTTGGGTGACCCCCTGACCCCCGCTGTGGCGCACAAATGCGAAAATATAAAATAAACTTAATAAAACTTGTCACAGATGTTGAGCTCACAGTTCTCCCCTCAGCCCTGGCAGCCCTTGTGGCCATATCAGACCGTTTGTCGTTGCATTTTAAGCGTTGCGCACAATTAAACTTTTAACTTTTTTGCTCGGAGTTTTGGCCAAAAAGAATTTGCCTTACCTATGGTCAACGCCCACACAATCAGTTTCCAGTCCCCTTCCTCCTCCTCCTCCCAGCATCCTCTTTACCCTTTCTGTATAAACTTTGAAATTTTTGTCATGTGCTCTCGACGGAAATTGCCATGTGCCAAAATGGCGTGCTGTCAAAATGCCCGACTCTCTTTCTCTATCTCTCTTTTTCTCTCTCTCTCTCTCTTTTCTCTCTCTCTCTCTCTCTCTCTCTCTCTGTGTTGTATTAGTTTTCCATGCAGTGCACTTGCTCTTACTGGCGCTTGTCAGTTGCATTTTTCTTTGTCATTTCGTAGTTAGTTTCAGTTTTCCATTTGACATGTTGTTGCATGCAAATAAAATAGTGGCTCGGACATAAAGTTGACTTCTGACCAAACTGACCGCTAGGTGGCGTCACTTGTCAGTTGAAAAAAATGAGAAGAGCCAAACAAATGGCAGGCACTGTTATTCTACAGAACTTTTCTAACTTTGTCATTTGGCAATGCTGCTGCTTCCAGCGGCAACTGTTGCCGCCATCGCAGTTGCAATCGCTGCTTCTGCTGCTGATGCTGCTGCCTTGCTGCTTAAAATGAGTTCCCTGTGCGGAGACAGTGCTTATAAATAAATGCAATGCGACTTAAATTGCTTGGCAGTGGCTTTAGCCGCATCCTTTCCGCTTCTGCCCCATCGTGTGGCAAATTCAAATCAACATTTGCTTTTTCGGTTCTGTTTTTTGTATTTTGTGACCAGCACGTTGCATAAAATTGCTGTCCAAAAATTTATTTGTCGTCTTGACACAAGCTATAACTATAAATAAACAAGCAAGTAGTGCTGTGAGTGCGAAAGAGATAGCCAGCGAGATTGAAAAGGGGGAAGAAAGGCGGCAGCGCAAGAAGCATACAACTTTTTGGCCCAATGAATAACTAAACAACTTTTGTGTGGCCCCCAAGGGGGATTACACACACATATGTATAGAGTCCCCCATGTGTGTGTGTCTCAACCCTCCCTCTCTCTCTCTCTCTACTTCCTTAACGCTAAGTGAAATGTCAACTTTGAGCATTCTGCTTTTTGCGTTTTTCTGCTATTGCTGCTTGAAATTCCAAAGAGTTTTGTGACAAGGCTTCTAAAACACTTTCAGCCATTTCGAACTTCAGTTTGAGACTGAGAACATGGCTTAACGTGTGCTAAGTGTGTCGCTAAATATCCAATCACCCCCTCCAACTGCCTTTTCCCGGAAGTGCCGGCGGTGTGCTTAAGATACGTTGGGCGCCATTAACTTGGCCACAAGAATTTGTTTGATTGTGGCAAGCGATAAGCGACAAAATGGTTAAGAGTTGACCAAAAAGAATAGGTGTGCTTTGGGCTAGAGATGGCAGTGTGACACGCACGCGTTAAGTGAAATTTCATAAAAAATTTGTTGAAAACTTTAATACGTAGTTTTATAATCCTTCGGGCTTTGAGTAAGCAGAGATTTTTCTCATCATTTGATCTCAAGAGACAAAGATAACAGATAACAATATCTGTTGACACTATCGATAGTCGGTGACTAGAGGTCAGCAAACTATCGATAGCATACGGTAGCGTCATCGATAGTGTCAAAGACAAAACAAAGTAATTAAACATTTGGTTTATTCAATGTTTAAAAAATATTTCACTGCACTCAACGTTTCATTCGTAAACTATCGGTGGCACTATCGGTAGTGAAGGATCATCGATAGTGGATCGACTATATAGTACTCAAACATCTATAGTTTCGATTGTGCTCAATAGTTCAGTTCTAATACATACCAATGCATTTATTAAATATTTTAATGTTTAATATTTCTTGCTTTATTCAAGTTTTATGTCTCCTTACCCAAAATGTGAAAGAATTAGAAACGAGGTAAGCTCGTGTCCTGTTGTCTGCTCTAGGCCACAAGGCAATGTCCTTTATACCCATTTTTGCCGCACTGTGTGTACCTTTGTCGGCACCTAATTCAATTTTCGCCCCAGACAATTTAGCGTTAAATGAAATTATTAAAAGGTTCAGCCGCAACTTGAAGATGCTATCGAATATAATTTGTGTTAAAACAAAAGTTAATTGGGCCAAGTGTTCTTTACAAAGTGGAAAATTAAACTGGTAGTGGCTTATCGACATCAGCTTTAACCTGAACACACTCAGTAAGGATTGGTTGACCTTTTTGATGAGGATGCAAATTCGTAACCGAGTGTACGAGCGAGCGAGAGAGAGAGTTGATAGTAATTCAGATATTTACATTGCAGCTGTCGATGATTAAAGTTCAATTAATTAAACAAATGCCATATTGTAGAGTAATATGACCATATTACAGTTGTCTCCCATACTTCGTCCTTGCTGTTACTGTTGCTGCTGCTGCTGCAACATGTACCTGGTGCCGTGTGTCTCTCGGTTGCATGCATTTAACATGCATTAACCGCATGCCGTGTAATGCAATTAAAAATGCAAACTGTGCACATAAATTACACGCTTAAATAATGCAGAAATTAATAAGTTCTGTTTGCTCCGCCTACAGTTATAACACCTTCACATCGCTTCCAATTTCTGCGATGAGCAAAATACAAAAAAATGCCATAACTCTTAATTACCAAAGTGTAGAGAGCACAGAGTTCAGAGAGAGAGAGAGAGAGAGTGCGAGAACAGAACAGAATTATTTCCAACAATCACGTCTGAGGTGAAAGTTGAACAAGAAATTGATGCAGCTGCAGGGTTGCATCATTAATTTCCCTTGACCCGGTTTAGCAAATTTCCGCAGCCCTGCAGCATAATTTAGCACCTTTTGCTATTATCCTCATCTCTCACACTCTCTCTCTTTCACTATTTCGTTTTCTCTCTGTTTTTACACTTAAGTCGTCAAATCATCATCATCAGCACCATCAGCATCAGCATCGACCCAGCGGCTGTTGCGCTTCAGTTCGGCTCATTAAGTCCCTTTTTTCCCGCCAGACTAACGCAGTCCTATTTCACTTTTTTATAGCTCATTAGCTGCTGTTTTTCCTTTCTTCACTCTCAATTTTGCTTGTTGTTTTTTGATTCAATTCGACAACATGCAATCGACTTATAAATGGAATCGGTTGCTGTTAGATTTGTATTTTGCATTAAGCATACGCAGCATGTTGCAATGCAGCCGGAAACGAACATAGTTTAGTTTACTTTAATGTTGCTCATGAAACTTCAAACAATTTACTACAACTATTAAAAAGAATTCTGCTTCTAAAATATATAAATTATACAAAATCTAAAAAATTACAAATTTCACAGTTTACTGTATTCTTTATATATCTATTTATATTCTTTATATATCTTCTGTATGTCTCCCGAATTATATATTTTTTTTTCAAGAACGAAATGTACATTTTTTTTTCAAGTTTTTCGCTTCATAGTCACTATGATATAATATATTTAAGTAAAGATGATATTTTATTTACATTTGATTATTCAATGGGAATCTTTGCTTTTTCCCTTTTAAAACTTTTAGTACTTTTACACTTTTTTTTACTTATCGCCAATTGAATTTAAGCGCCATCAATTGTATTTCCATAAACGCACGCTTCCTGTATCCTGAATCCTGTATCCTGTATCCTGTATCCTGTGCATGTATGTGTACAGTGTACACATATGTGTCCAAATCAGCACTCTGGCCTCCTGTCACTTTTCTCTGTGTGAACTACGTGCCGAAATTGCCATTAACTGACAATGCACACCTCTTCACTTCAGTGGCACGCCCCTCATTGTGCCCCCAGTTCGCCCAGTTCTACACCCAATTCTTACCCGCACCCTACAGGATATTGTCACACGCATACGAAATAAAATACAATAAATAGAGTACAGAAAAACAGCATGCTACGCATAAGAACAACAACAACAACAGCAGGCATAGCAAAAAGTGAGCAACAAAATACAGAAATTGTTGCTGACATTTGCAACAATTTCCGCTTGGGTCAGTTGTTGATTCCTTTACCGTTTACCCCTCGAGCGTACCACACCCTCTTCAGCTCAACTTTTCACTTTGCAGACGTCTTGTCGCGCCTGTTTGTATGCAGTGCAACGTTTGCCGTCTGCTGTCTATGATTTTCAGCTTTATGATTATTTTTAGCTATTATATAGACCCCACGTAGTATATATATTCTTGATCATCATATATAGCCTAGTTGGTATAGCAACATGTCCGTCTGTATGTCTGTCTGTCAACCAGAACTCAGAGATGGTAAGAGCTACCATATCCGTTTTAGTCCAGTCAAAACTCTTGCTTTTTTTGATGCCACACCCCATTCGCCCACAATAAGTAAAAAACTAGACGTACCTCTGAAAAAATACATATTTTAAGCGAATATCGCAGTAGCCACGGCGCCTAGGGACACCATTTTTGACCCGCTGGTTCCTAATTGGAATATAAAAACAATGACATCCAAAATATTTTGGATGCCAAACCCCTTTCGCCCACAAGGAACTAAAAATATTGAAGTTTTTACGCCTTTAACTCACGTATGTCAAAACGAATAGTTTTGTAACTTTGTATTCGTTTGTAGATAAACAATGTTAAACATTTAGAATCTGATTATAATCAAGAAAGTGAGCTTACATTGAAAAACATAAAATTACAACGGAGGCTGTTTTTAGCACTGAGCTTCTGATACAGAGCTCCCGCCAAGTGAAACCGATTTGAACCCATATAATGTAAATGAACTCAGAGAGTATTACACAGTCGGGATGCTCGAAGGAATTTCTTACTTGTTTCATACTCTGTATATAAAACAGTACTTAAGTTTAAGAAAACTTAAAATTGTCATTATTTCTGGGACAAGATATTTATATCATATAATACAAATAATATGTTTAGTATCCTGTTTTAATTTCTAAAGCATTATGTGTTGTTATAATGCCCCAATTAATATATACTGAATATTTTATAAAGTTTCATTGTAAGTTCTCCCACAGAGGTTATCCTAATCAAGCAAGTTGAACTACTCTGAAGCTTTCTACTTACACTAATGGCAGCGTTATGAACGCAAAGTCCAAGTTAGCGCTATGATGTTGGTTTTATTCTAGTCCTTTTCGTTTTTCTTTAGCGTTTTTTGGTTTCTGTTACCTTTTTGTACTTTTCTTTATGCTTTTTTTTTTGTGTTGTGTCATCATCGACACGCAAGTCAAACAAATCACCAAACAAACAAGTGTTGGCCAAGGCAGAGGAGATTGTTGGCCAACAAAAAAAAAAAAAGAAAGGAAAAAGGTAAACGATGTTGGCCAAGCGAAAAGACACGTTGCTTTTAGCCGTTGCCTAATAAACAAACCAAGTTCCGTGTGTCCCATGTAAACAGGAGATCGTGACCAGGCGAGAAATTCGCCAGGAAGGGAAATTTTTACGATTTCCTTTTTGGCATATTTCTTTTTTTTTTTTTTTGCTTTGTGTTGTTGTTTGCTGGTTGTTGTAGCGTGCCACGCCCATTGTCAAATATTTTTGTTGCTTGCGTATTTTTTACGTGGAATAATTGAAGTTTCATTCAAGTTTTCGCTCTTGGTCAACGTTTTTTGTTTTGCACAAAAAAGTTTTGCGGTCAGAAAAAGGTTAAGTGTAATTAAATATTTATAGTTGACTGGCCCTCAGGTCTGCAGAATGGACTGAGTTGGCGGTATATATTGGAAATGTGTGGCCCAAACAAAATCCACCTCATTTGAAATTTAATTTACAGGCTGCGCTTAAACTTGATGTTTTATTTGTTTTCACTTAAGTTGCAAATGTTGCGACAAGACAGGAGGCGAGTGGGTGGGCGTAATGTAAGGTAAGAAAAGAGGCAGGACTCGTGTTTTTTACCCTTGGAACTTGATGTTCCACACAGCCTCAATCAGCTGGCTGCTAATGTGTGGAACATGTTGCCTCATAATATGCCGACTACACGCGAGGCTTGCCACACAGGACACCCAAGACAAATGACACTGCCACATGCCATGTTCTCTCTCTCTCTCTCTCTCTCTGTCTATATATCGTTTATTCGCTCTCTCCTTTGTTTTGTGTGACGCAGATTTGTGGCCATTGTTCGGCCATTTGCTGAGCTCTGCTCCATGGAGACGCCTCCATTGAATCTGCCTCTCCAACTGCGCGCACTTTGGTGGCATTCATTAGTTGGGCTCAATGCCCCCAAAGTGTTGCTGTCCATCACAATTAGATGCTGTATGCGTGTCTGTGTGTGTGTTTGTGTGTATGTGTGCGTGTCTTCCACTTTCTTCTTATGTTTACATAGACAATTCGTGCTAGTTTTCCATGTTTGCCTTGGAATTTATACATTTTCTCAGCCAAATGCGTCGGAAATTTGATTTTCTGTGCCTCTGTTGGATCATTAGGAGCTGAATCAGATTCCTGCCCAGCTTTCTCCTTTAGTTGTTATGCCCCTGTTGGCAATTGGAGAACGTACTAAATGTATAACAAATTCCCACACTTTATCACAAGTAACGAGTACTCTTCTATTTTTCACACACACACATGCACACACTCGCAAGTTGAAGTCAATCATAAAATATGAAAAATGTACACACACACACACTCACACACTCACACCTGTAGCCAGGCTGCAGGCTGCACAATTCTCACACGAACGCGCAGGCGGTCGCCATTTGAGCGGAAACCGGAAATCAACTTTAGGGCGCCTTTTGTTTACGCGATTTTATTTCGCCCCCAAAGCCAAACCAACAAAAACAACAACAACAACAGCAACAACAAATCGCAGCTACAGCTTCAACTCGAAACTCATGCCAAAAAATATCAGAGCATAACTCTAGGCGTACTAGGGGGACGGGCGTGGCACTATATGAACGCAGTTTCAGTTACTCTGCGCTGCGCTGCTGTTTTATATCGCACACAATATATATTTTTGTTTTTAGCTACCTCTTGCTGCTTTTATTTGCTTAGCATGCGATTTCGCGCTTCACTGGGGGAGTGGCAGTGTACTAACCAGAGGGGAAACGCAGAGGGTGGAAAGTGGATGGAAACTTTACATTTTGGCACAGCGTTTGATGTTTTATGCAAGCAGAGTCGTCGTTATGAGCAGTAGTATGTTGGCTTCAATACAAATTTCTACAAAACCATTTTAAAATTTAAAGTTTAACTTTAAAACAAATCACAAAGTTTACGTTAAACTTTGCAGCTCTCAAAAAATGAGTGAAAACATTGCAGACAAATATTAATCGTTTATATAGATTTCAAATCGCTTACTTAATACGATGAATTTTCTAGAAATTTGTTTAAAAAAATTTTCATAAATCAACAATGTTTTGTTTAGTGAACTGTCTCTTTTCATTCCTTTTTACAAAGAGTAACAAAAATAATTAATTAATCGCTACAAATATCTAATATTGATCATTTATTCTGAGCTAAAAATCCCAACTTATTCAATTCAGCAGCCAAATTGCATTCAGTTCCAAGAACAGTGACTTTAAATTATCGCTTCAATTTGCAATCTGAACTTAAGTTGCAAAGGCAACTTGTAAATTTATTAAACAAACTGCATTTGCATTAAATTATAGCTATAAATATCGCTGGTTGCTATTCAAAATTTATATTCTCAGCACTTGTTAGAAGCGTTTCAACTTAAGAATCAGTTGTACGCTCGATCAGGGCTCCAAGTGGATGCTGTTCTGTAGTTGTTTTTATAAAAACGCATGTAAATTATACAGAAAAGTGTTTTATAGTTCATTTACCTAGCTAAGTACCTACCAAGAGCAGGTGAAGGAGAGAGCGATAGAGAGAATGACTGCGAGAGTGAGAGAGAGAGGGAGAAGTTGCAACTTTTTTGCTGGTCCACTTGCCAGTTGGTTAATGCTCCAACTACAACACAAAAACTTCCGAGCAGCAAACAACAACTGAAAAAATGGTCAAAAACCATTGAAGCATGATTTTAATGGTACGCCAAAGGGTTGGTAGTGGGGAAATGGAAATGCGAAATTCAGGGGGATGAGGGGCAGCAGCTAGGGTGGTTTACATCGCCTGCGGAGGGGATGAGAATTGTGCGCGTTGAGCAATTCATTTAATTTGAGTTGCATGTAAGTTGCCAAAGTACAGGGGAAGGGAAAGCGGAGAACGGGGAGCACTGCTCCAACGCTTTGGGCTTTAATCGGATTCCGTCTGGGAACATAAGAACTGCCGATTCACCCCACTGTGTGGCACTGTGGTGACCAAACAATGCGCCTCGGCGTTTCCTATTGAAAAATGCACAGTTTGCCAGCCTTTCTTTCCCACTTTGCGTAAACATAATTTTCTTTTCCGCCTATTTAGGCCACAAAAGGCAAACCCAAGAATCCAGACTCCAAACTCCAGACTTTAAGCTTTCAAAACAAAATGGAAGGAAGTCGAGCAAGAAAGGAATCGTTGTTTAATTTCATATTGTGGCATGCATAGGAAACCATTGAGCATTGTATTGTGCATTACAGCAACAAAAAAACAACCTTAAAAAAAGAGCCGAGTAGAATAGGAAAACGTTCTGCTATTGGAATGCGATTGGCTGGCAGCAATTTTGTGCCATAATTGTTTGGGACAGCGTGGGTTAAAGCATTTGCCTGCATGGGACATAAAAAAATTCTGCTGATTCAGCACTTGTCTGGGCCACAAATAGCAATTGCTCCAAGCCATAAATTAAGAGAAAATTCTGCAAACTGTAATTGAAACGCAGTTCAATTGAAAATGAGAAGATATCTGAAATACATAATCTTATGCTAAACTTAAATTTGGCAAAGCTTTTTAATAATAATCTACTGCACATTTCTAATTCCCATCTACTATTTCTGATTCATTTCAGGTAAGCAACGAGCAAAAACATTTCTACCTATCAAGCAAGTATTCAAATGGGGAATGAGCATAAGGTCACAAAATAACCATTTTAATCAAATACCCATGATATATCTAATAGAAAAGCTGTGTAGAACCTTCGTGCTATATGATATTATGGAGATCAAGAAGGGAAACGCTACAGGAGGGTGTAACATGATGGCTTCGATATTCGTTGAAGCGGTCAATTTCGTTTCGCATTCAGTTGACGTGCATTCGCGTAATTACAGTCCGAAATGGTGACATGTCGGTGATTCCCCCTCAGTTCTCCACAGAATAAACCCCTCTACAATCTACAACGTACATGCAAAATTATCAATTGTGCGAGCAAACGCCAAAGGGCAGTGGGGTAAGCAGTAAGTGAGAGAGAGGGACTGGGAAAGGGTAAAAGACGGAGACAGCTTCGTGTGCAATTTGGAAAACTAAATTGTTCTATTGTATTTAAGTTAATTACTCATGCTAATGCTAATTTGCCCTGTCTACGTAGTCATTGTCGACGCAGTTGACAATTGTCATGACTTCCTCTACAATTTAGTGTTTTCAGCAGTTCGCACAGTTCATTGCAACTTTCTATTATTGTACTCATTAGCCTGACTGTACAGCACGGGTAACAGTTTCTGAAAAACATACGTATAATAAAATAAACTACATCTCATTTCTATTAAATACCCTAAAACTTTGGAAGTCTTATTTTCTAAAAGTATTAAAATTTGTTTTTAAACTCAGGTAAACTATTCTACACTTTCAAGTTTTACATTTAGAATAAGATACAGAAAGATCTGTAAGAGAGCAGCAGCTAAGTGTGAAAACTATCTTCACCAACTATTTTAGCATTATAACTAACTATTATAGCTTGTAAGCATACAAAAAATAGTTTCTCAAATAAATTTGATATGTGTCACTCAGAATTCATAGTTTTCAAGAGTGTCTCTCTTTTTTTGTGTACAACTTAACTGTCTTGACTTTTGTTCTTTACTTCTTGTGGCCAGTTTAATTTCGAAAAGAATTTAAAAATATGTCGTAACATTTTTTGTAACGTAGTAAAAGTTAAGTGCGTACAATTGTTTTCCAACACCCATTACCTGGATAATCATAATAATTCCAGATGTTGATGGGACTCAACGTTTGTGTGCCATATGTACACCAAGTTGATCATCGAAATTGTTTTCTACAATCGTAATGAGACTCATTTCAAACTCTATTAAATTGTCAACTCAGTCTTGATGGCAGCTACTTTTGTACACTCACACAACTAACGTCATTGTTCCGCACTCCCACCAAATTTTGATGACAGTATAAGGTATATAGCATTAGTACAGGGGTCTGGTATGGCGATGTAACCTTCATGGTTCATGGCACACGAAAAGGCAACAGCACCAAATGTCAAAATGTCTAAAGTTGATTGTTTTATTTACGACTGTTTTTAATGTTTGACAAATTAGTAGCAAGAAACATTGCAAACAGAGCGACAACAATTTCAACAGTAACAGCAACAGAAACAGCCAAAACAACAACAATTACAACAATTAACAACAATAACATAAAAGAGCCGGAAGTTAATGGCATTCTGTTGCTAACAACATACACATGAGACCAAGAAAAATGCTAAAAAGTTTTATGAAAAAAAAATCATAATAATAATCATAATGAGAACGCGAATGAGAACGAGAACATAAAGCGCGGGCCTTTTGAATGCGGTTTAAAACACCCGTGAGTACTCATATTACCTAATATTCACTCTGGGGCCTTAGATCCACTACACCCAGATATGAGTATAAGTCTCGAATGTGCTCATTAGCCGACTCTTGACTTATGCAACTTGGACTTAACCACAGTTAAAGCCTTTGCCATCTTAAGTTACCCATACAGCAATTGTCGTCGTGACTGCCACTCCCACCGCTCACCGCCCACGGCCCATCGCCCCCCAACACTCAATTTACCGATTTGCGGTAAACTTAGCAAACAACTTTTATTCTGCCAATAAAATAGTGACAGATTCACTGTATGTGTATTGAGCTGTTGTTTATCGACTATATGAACTTTAAACTTCAAATTACATATTTCAACTTTTCTATTTTCAAAAGAAAATCTATCAATTAATTAGAGTTAAGGTAACTTTTTATTTTTGGCAATAATAATTTTGCTTCACTCTACATTCACCTTTTTCAAATTTGTTTAATAGAAATCTGCATTTGCTGACTATCTTCAGTCTAAAATATTTTAAAAATTAAACCTTTAAATCTTTTGAAATTTTTATCAATGCAGCATTATTATTAATATTTAATGGATAGCAATTGATTCAACAACTCATTGAAAAGGTAATCGGAGTAGTAATCACGTTTATGAAATGCACATTATTGACAAGGTTACCGATAACTATTGCATGTTAAATTTGACATTGACGTAACTGACATTGAATCATAGAACATAAGATATTAGATACTCCAATGCATTTAGTTATTGTGATTCAGACATATCTTAAATAATGCTACTTAATTAATATGTGAACAGCATATATTTCCAGCTCAACCGATGTAGGTACAACCAACTTGGTATATGTAAAATTTTGCAAGTGCATTTTTCGCTCAATTACCCAGAAAGTGGTCAACAGCTTTCACCGAAAAATGACAATAAAGGGAAAATGAAAAGAAATGAAATGTTTATAATATTTATTCATTCGCATTGTCAGCACTCTGGTGGGAAATGAGTGACGCCTCTGATTGCCATGTGTGCCAGTTCCCAAGGTGCTTTTTGGGATCATCGCAGTTGAAAGATCTCTCGAGAGAGACAATGGAGGAGCATGGTCCATTGTTTGATTTATTTGCCAGCAATTGAAATTTAAATGAAACCTGCAGTTAAATTTGTCCAAATATATTAGAAATTCAACAGAGAGATGCATTCGTTTTGAACAAATAACATAGCAATTGTAGATTGGAGATGAAATCATTTGAATGCAAATAAAACAAATTGTTCACATTAAATAATGCGAATGCAAATTATGTGTTGAATGCACATGAAATATTATTTCCGAAAGGGATTCATTGTTTGATTAAAGACAATATCATGACGAGAAATTGATATTAAATTTGCAGTATTTGTGTTGAATAAATGTAATAACTGTATCTGTATCGAGTTGCAGCCACAACAAAAGTCATTTGCTGACCCATTGGCGACACAAGAAACCTATAAATGGCAGCAGCTCTTTAAATGGCAGCCCTGCTTTCCTTCCTCCACAACCCTAAATGCCCTCGTCTATACCACACAACATCATCATTGCTATCTCTTTGAAATCATCATGTGATGCAAAATAATTGGCATTAAAATACTTACTCGATTCTTGGCAACAAGAGCCAAGGGCCACTTAAAATTCCGCATGTAGTAATTTCATCTAATACATCAACCAAAAGTTCTGCCTCAGACAGCATAGTCTTATGGGTTACTAAAAACATTTCTATCAATTGTTATGTATTCAACATTAAGATAAAATTCTCAAATACATATATTTAATATACTGCGATTATCAGTTTAATTTATAGTAATCTTTTAATTGTAAAAAATATTATCTTTAAACATTTGCGTAGCATAAATACTATTTTAATGCATACTCCTCTGACTGCCCTCGCCGCCGCATTCAACTAGTTGCTATTTTGTGCGTTATAATTAAATATTGCATTTGAAACAGAGAGCTATTGTATATATACGCTATAATGATCTTGCTATTGCCCAGTCCATTGTTGTCTGCCCGTCATACGTTTAACAAATTACTCTTTGCCGTCAGCCGTCAGCCGAGAGTCGAGAGTCGCGACTTCAGGCAGATTGCCCAGTTTTGATAAATCTGTGTCGTTTCTCTCTCTCTCTCTTTGGTTCTCTGTTTCTTTTTGTTTCTTTGGTTCTGTCTCTTAGACGCTTTCATCAAGTTTATCGTGGCAATTTCTTCGCATCTGGCTGAATGCCTACTACACAGTCAGAGCAAACACTATAACTATAGCGTTTCATAGATAAGCAGATTTGTCGGCGTCTGTTAAACTTAGCTGAAATCAGAAAACCATTTGGCAAATGAGACTCTCTAAATGGCGGTGGCAGCTGCGGTGTCTAACTTAAAGTCAAACTCAACTTTCGGTTGGTGGAGCAGGCAATTTGTCAACACCTCACATCCAAGCCTCCGCTCTCTCCCTCTATCTCTTTTCCTCTCTCTCTCTCTCTCTCTCTGTATTTCTTAAAAGTTTCTTGAAGTGTATGTGTGTATGTTGCTGCCACAAGCCGCATGCTAATGCTCATTAAAATCAGAGCAACTGCCCACACCCGCATCTTTGCAAGAGATACTTCCTACAACTTTGATGACAAACTTCTGCAACCTTTTGATGTGCAGATAATTTGCTAGCAAATGTGGTTACATCATTAGCGTGTGGCATCCTCCTCCACATGCCACACACCTTGCCAAGCCATGTTGCATGTTTCGATGTCCTGACTGGGGACGTAATAAATTTATTAGACTGCCTCAAATGATGCATGAGACAAGTCCTTATATACATATAATATGTAGCTGCCCCCGCCGCCAGCACCTTTTATAAACAAGACACATGAAACAAAGCAGAAGACGTGCCTCTTCCTCTTTTTCTTCCTCTTTCTCTGTCACTCTGTTTCCTTCTTTAAATATCTATATATCTTTCGGTCTCCCCTCTTTACTTATGTGCTGCTGACAGTTCCTTGAACTTCAGCGTAGACAAATTATTTAGCAACCCATGAATCTTTCTAGTGTCTACTCACCTGCTCTACCGCTGCCTCTCCCTCTGCCCCTCTCTCCACTCTTTTTAGATATATATACATATATTAAAACTGACACTTTTAATGAGCTTTGTAATATTAATCTTGGTCGCCGCACTTGAAGTTGACAACTTCATCATTTTTGTGGCATCATTCTATTAACTTGGCCATTTCTAATTACATATGCTTGACGGCAAGTTGTTGTGGCATGCAATTGGATGTTGCACAACTGCCAGCTACCCTGTAAAAGCACTCGAATTATACAAGTCGCTTCCGTCAAACCCTTTCTCACATACACTCACTTGCAGGGTATAGAAATGTATTTCTTTTTTGTGCAGAAAATAAAATGTATTTGCCACATTTAAATGCAACTCATGAGAAAAGCCGCGGTGTCTGTCTGTCTGGCTGTCTGCGTGGCATTTGCCACTAATGGAAAGTTCGCGTAATTTGTCAGCAGACCATAAAAATCCAACACACACACTCACATACCAACATACACACCAACACATGAACATGTGTGCAGTTAGCAGAAAAATGTTAACTGTTTTGTTGGCTTCGGTTTAGCAGAAATGCGGCATAGAAGGGGGAAAATTGTGTATTTATGTATGCTCGTGAGTGGCACTTTAGCAAACGGGGTTAAAGTTTGTTGCAGGGTCTCGTTGCAACATCCTGACATTGCCACTGCCACCGTTTGCGGCGTTATGACAGCTAAATGCTTAACTTGATTATGCGACTGCGTTATGTGATTATCATCCGGTGTATTTTTAGACCCTGCACTTATTTCTCATTTCCCATTTCAGTGTTAATTAACGTCGTTAAAAACGGTTTTTTGCAATGCCTCAAAGTGTTGCAGGTTTTAATGTGGCATTTATGCAAAATTGTCGCCACATCCTCTGAAACTATGATGTCAGCTTTTAAATTGATTAATGATTTTTGCAGCTGCTCGGGCAACCAAAAAAGGATTGTATTTGCCTTGGGGCAACCCTGCACAGTTCATAACTAATCATCGCTATGAAAATATTACGTATACGCCACTTGTCAACGAGAGCGGAAATGGCAAACATAAATATTCATTTCTTGACGCACTCGCACATTGCTTACAAGTTTATGGTTGTGTGTGTGTGTGTGTGTGTCAGCCATTTTGCCACATTAATGGCCACAAATACATCATGACTTTTCATAAGCGGCAGCCACTTGAGTTTCTCTTCCCTCCCTCTCACTCTATCTCTATCTCTAGCTGCCTTTGCTGGCTTACGGCTTACAAGTTGTCTTTACCCCATCCCGTCAAGGACATCTGCTTAGCTGTCGACTGTCTGCTTCCATCGTCTCCGTCTTTTGCTTTTCTCCATCTTCTTTTTCATTTTAGCCCACTTCAGCTATGAGTTGTCATATTTATGTAACTGCGTTTAAGCCAACTTCAAGTTGTCGCTGGCCAAGCTACATAAACGCTTCAATTTAGACGACAGAATAAATGTCCTTCCAAATGCCGAGTGGATGGCCGGATAATGGCTTAGAAATATATATTGCTATTCTTAGTTGAACGTTGGGTTACTATCCCAGCTCTGCTTTATACATATTTATATACCACTCTCTTTTTATCATGCAGCCTAATTAGATATGAGTATACTTCAACAGTAGAAAGAAGTTTTGAAATACTTTTTCGATTAATTTAATTAATTGTGTAATAATTGAAGAGGGTAATAAGCTTTAAAACATAATTATGTATCATTTTTTATTACAGAATTCAAACACTTTTTGTTCCAGTTACATATTTGATAGTATTTTTAATTAATTAATTACACTTTATTATATTTTCAAATAGTTGAATGCATTTCTTTACCTAAAACAGATCTTAATTAAAATTAAATTGAATATTTTTATTTGTAAATTGCACTTTAATTCACTTAGAATCCAAAAGCATTTCATTGATGGTATGAAATGCTTTTGCATTGATATGGAATTAGTTTCGAGCTCGAGTTGCACCATGGGTGGGGGAGGTAAATGATAGAGAGAGAGAGAGAGTGTGTGTGTGGCATTCCCACATGCCACACTCAATCATCAGTGCTTTGTCATTGTCTAGTTGCTTAACAACTTTTGTTGCGTGTGTGTTGCTTACCTGACAACAATTACAACTACAAATTTGTTGTGGAAACATGTGTCAAGTGCATTTATTTAATTATTGCAATTTATTTAAGGATACCAAAACCGTTATTTAAGCCACGCAATTTCTACTCAAAGGGGTTGCCTCTCTGGTGGCTTATTGAAATGCGAAGGTCGAAGCAACTACAACAAAGCGCTTTAAAACTCAATTGCATTAAGAATCAAAGAATACGTGTTCGAAACGTAACGTAAATCAATCAAAAGGGACACGAGGATATTTGATATGACATGGGCAAAGTGGATTTAAGGAACGGAACTGTAAGAGGTCAACGGTTTGACCAGAAGTTACTGTCCAGCATTACTCTGCATGCTGTGCAGTCTTGTGGTCCTTAAGTGCAACCTGCTATGGGCGTGTTCCGCCACTAACCGCACATTATGTTAATGAGCAGTTTATGCTTTTTTTCTAGACCAGAGTTAATTACTTCAGCTCAGCTTTGCTCAGCTCGGTTCACCTGCTGACCCCCTTGATGACCTATTATGCGGCATCTTTATAGAAAGCCGACGTCTAAACTACTACGCAACAACAACAGCAACAACAAACAGTAACAACAGCAGTTTCTAGTTTAATCCTCGTTTTCCTTTTGCTTTTGCTGTCTGACAAATTGCTGGGTACAAAAACATGCCACGCCAACTAGCCCTTTCATGGTTTGCAAAAAAACTGCGGTTTAATTATTAAAATGTTTTCATTTTGTTGCATATTTTTAGGCATTTTGAAATGCAATTCTCTCTTTGTTTGTTATTATTGCCTTCGTTTTTTACTGCGCTAATTTAATTAATTGCTGAAAAATCTCATTAAATTAATACAAACAGCAAACAACACTTTTTTTTCTGTTTTTCATTTACAGTCTGCACCACCAGTTGTGGTGCTATTGAGGTGGATCATAATTGTGGTTACACCGCAGTCGAAACATGTAGCATAAGTTTGCCGTAAAATATAATCCACAAAATCGAAATACTAAAAACCAAAGCTGAAATTTATACATCGTGTTATATGTATTTTTTGTGGTTTAAATAATTCGTTGTGAAATAATAAAAAGGATCAATTTATAAACTATGTTTAGATACTTTTTAAACAAAAAATTTGATGTAAAAGTAATCGGGTTGAGCGAATTTACTAAGAATATATCATGTAAAAATGATTTGATTAATTTAAAAATAGATAGATCTTTAAATTGGAAAATAAAAGATGTCTGTTTTGATATCATTTGCACAATTTAAATACTTTTTATGTTCATAAATATTGAATTCGTTGATACATTCAGTATAGTAACTATATTTTAAACGACTTTACTCGGCAAAGCTCATAAACTGATTTAGTGACTGACTCTAATGCAGTCACGACAGCAACAACAACAGAAACAAGAGCTCGAAAATCAATGCAAAATGCAAAAACTAATTGTTGGTGTTTGTTGCTGTTGCCTGTCAACAGCAATTTGAAAACAAAATAGCAGACAGAGAGAACGGGAGAGAGGGGGACAGATAACAAGAGGGAGGACAGCATTGAAAAAATTTGACTGAAATGCAGCTCGTTCTAAATCAAGCACTGAAACCACGTGACACATACAAATCCGTTTCCACTTTGGACGAACCAATGAATTAGGATTGGAAATAGAAGCAAAGGGAAAGAGAATGGAGGGATATGGTGATGGTTTAGACTGCAGGACACGTGTCCTTGTGCCACTGGACTGCTGAGCTGACATCATTAAATGATTTGACAACGTGAGCGGCCTGTGTAATACTGAGCGCTGACCACTCAGCGACCACACGATGCGTATGCGTAATATTTGAATAAGTGCAACGCTGATCGGCTGCTAAACGCTATCGATGACAACAAAATGCACACATTTGGCCAATCACCTGTCCAATTCACTGCAAGCTGCGTGAATTCGCTACATGGGGTTCCTTGGCTCTGCCATTTTTCGGCTTTCCCGCTGTTTCCCGTGCGCACTTTTTATCAGACTCTCGTTTTTCCCAGTCTATTTGCTCAGCTGTCGCAATGAGTTGCAACTGAAAATTTGCGCTTGTCATGCAGTTTTTCAATGTCCCAGTGAAAATTCAGCTTATCTCACGTGCACACCACAATTTTACACACACACAGCAGTCAAAGCAATTGTTGTAATTGCATTCGCAGTTTTTCTCACCTCGTTGGTTTATTAATAACACCCGAAAAAAATAAAAAGAAAACTCGGCAATTGCCATGCACATTTATGCAGAGAAACTACAGCCCGCCAAAGTGGCATACAACACAAATAGTGGGCGTGGCAAACATCAACGTTGATGATGACAATGACAAACTGAATAAACAACAAATAAAACCAAGAAAGAAAAGTTCAGTTGGGCATGCTCGACAGTGAAAACCCCAATGACTCTTATTCCCGATTATATAAATTGAAATCAATATCAGCGTATGAAAGTTTCTAACAAAACTCAAAAAAGCACTTTAGTGGAAGAGAAGCATATGCTAAGATGAAAGCAAAAGACATGAGTGTTCGATTAGTAGTTACCAAGTACTTTGGAATTACTTAACACTCAGATACCCAATCACTCCACTTGCTGGTAGTTGTATCGAATGCAAAGGGTGCTCTAATACAGTGCTCGCAATCATCTTCTTCATTTGTAGCCTGCGCTGTACAACACATTTGAGCCTTGCATCTAGTGCTGCCTGTAGTCTGGCCATGACTCCTTTTGCCCAGCTCTTACCTTTGTCAGGGCCAATGTCCCATATCTCAGACCGTTAACCACAATCATTGCCGCTTGTGCGCAAACTAATTAGCACATATTTCACGTGGCCAAAACGAAGGGCCAAAAATGCTTTCATACCCAAAATCCACTCAAAGCGAAATTTCTTTGCCGCGATTTTCATTTGCTGCCTGAGTGTGTATGTGCGTATGTGTGTGTGAGTGTGTATGAGTGTGTGTATGTGCTTGTAGTTCCAATTACAATTGTAATTAGCATTGTTGCTTATTGCTGTTACAACTGTGGTAGTTGTTGTTGCTGTTGATTCAGTTGCTGCATTGCGTCCGCAATTTAATTTTGATTTGTCCGTTTCGTCTCATTTTGCGTTTTGTAATGGAATTTTTAATGCCACAGTAAATTGTCCGCTTCTCTATCTATCTTCCTCTTCCTGTCTCTTTTTCTCTGTTTGTCTGTTCCTCTTTTACTTTTATTGTTGCTTTCTTGTGTTGCATGCTTTGAGTCGCTTTATCAGCTTGCGACCCAAACATATCAACGCTTATCATACAGGAGAAAGGTAAACAACAATTTTGCCGGGCAACAAACTTGCCTCAAACATGCGCTGAACTCACATACACTGTGCGAAATAGGTGCAAGTTGACAGGATTTTATTAAGGAAAATATTAAACACAAGTCTATTATAACAATTTGAAATTCATTCAATCAATCTTTAAAGTTAAAAGCGTTGCAATAAATTTGTGTTGACATACATTAATAAACAGTTTAAAAATAGTAGTAACTTATTATTATCGATTGAGCTGACATTAATTTCGCTCAGTGTTGGGGTTAAACTTCAACTTGGACTTCTTCTTTAACTTCTCATGTCATTCCATTCCATGCCATTGGTTGAATGCGCCCAAGTTTAATGAATGACAGCAAGTCACACACGGGAGCATGTTTGCCAATGTTTTGTCAATGGAGCTGATGCTGCTGCTGCCACTTCCGCATTATCGAGGTTCCTTGCCTTTTCCAGGGGCAAGTTTCTACCTTTTATTTGTACTTTGTAGCGCACTTTTATGCGCTGCTTTTATTACAACGCATAATGAAGTGAATGCTGCACGATATTGACTCTCCTGAAAGAAGCCGAGGTAGAAGTAGCTCGTCTTTCCAACTGCCTCCATCCATCATCACCCATCTCCTCCGCCTGCCTCCTGTCTTCTGTCTGCTATCTGGATGCATTTTTAATTACTTGGAGTTTGGCTGAGGCGCTGCTAGAACCTTATCCACAGCACGAACCTTCTGGATAAACAGGAAGCGACTGGCAGCTTAATTAGGAGGAAAAATGTCGTGGGGCAGGAATTGTGAAATTGTGAAAATGCGAAAATGTTGCCGCAATTTGTGCGTTAAATTTGTTGCACATTTTAACACATTTTCAGCGTTCGTTTATGCAGTTTATTAATTAAACACATTGCATTTAATTATGCTAATCAAATTAAAGCTCACATAATTATATTAGAATTAATTTTTAAATAAAACTCAAATGCACGTAACACATTTTGTGGCAACCAAACCTTGTGCTGCCTAATTGTGCAACATTTAATTGCATATTCCTCCTAATGCTAAACATGGGCTTGGCATTTGTCAACAATTGGATGTTCATCGGAAAGGTGCGTCTACTCAATTACCCCACCCCCCACACCTTTACCCCGTTTCCTGCTACTACCCCTAATCCCCCACTGCATCACTGTCGAATTATGTCACGTTTTGCTTCACTGATCACTCTATTTCACAGTGATTTGCTGTGCGCCACGCGTGTCCAAATGGGGCGTGGCATTTCCGAAAGCTCTCCACCCAGCCACTCTGCTTCTCTAACGTCAGCCCAATCGGTACTAATTAATGCATTTCGAAATTGACAGCTGAAATTTGTCCATAAAAAATTACCTTTTATCATATGCGCAAAATTATGGAAAATCTATGCGGTTATTTGCTGCATGCAGCAGACACTAATTATGTTTATAATATGTTTATAATAAAATATCAAAACTAACTAAAATTAATACATTTATTTACGCAACTGCTGACATACGTAGAATTACTGATTTTCTATTAAATCAGTGATATTTAAAACTAATCCTACTTTTCATGTATAATCTAGTATAGAAATAATTTAGATATTTTTATGCAATAAATTTATTTGGTTTTTCCAACTCATATTTTAGTGCTTTAAAGCATATTATTTTTGTTTTATTGCTATTAGGTTTTAAAACAATGGAAAATTTAAAATGTGAGCAATACCCTGTATACATAGAGTGAAGTGTAGCTTACACAACTGGATAATAAGTAATCCCATCTAACAAATTATCATACCCTGTGTATATATTTTATGCAACTATCACTGTTGATATGTATTTGTTGATTTTTGGATATGCATCAGTGGAAATATGCATTGCGATATTGTTATTAATATTTTAATGCATAAAGTGCTGAGCGAGAGGGATTGTCAGACTTAGCGAGAGTGCGAAAGAGATAGCTTGTATAGCTTAGTGCATTGATTTAATGCAAACACCCAGTGGCCTAGGCAACAAGGGCTGTGTGCAGGGATGCAGTAAAATGGGGTTTATTTATTTGATTCGAGCTTTTCGAGCGGATTTGCCAGCTCGCATGTTGCATGTTGCAAGCGGAGGTGTGGGCTAATATTTGCAAATTGTTGCAACTGCCGCTCAAAAAATATATGAAAAATAAATAATAAAATAAAAACCAAAATATTGAATATTTATTCGGGCGTCAAAAAAGCAATAGCTCTGCATACATATAGTATGTGCAAAAATATATATACATATAACATATATTGTGTGTAAAATATATTGGTCAGAGATTTGTGACATGTGGCAACTGTTGAAGCTTTAAGCCCCGTCAGAGTTCATAGGTCAGAAGTTAAAGCCAGTGCGGAGTCATGGCACTGACAAATAATTTCATTACATGGACAGCGAGTGAATTAAGATGGTCAAAATGAAAAGTATGGCCGAAATGGATTGCGGCCACGCGAAAAGTAAGAATTATGCATCCTACTCGTTTGCTGCTTGTTGCACGTATGTATATTGTAGGTGTGGAAACACATATCCACATACCGATATACCTCATACCTGCTGCAGCAGTCAAGCATAATAAATTATTCCCAATACGAGCGTCAGTTTGGGTCTGAGTCCAAGTCCGAGTCCGAGTCCGCGTCCATGTCCGTGTTTGAGTCCTACTGGGTGCTCTTGCCACCTGCTCTTGGCCTGAAGGTGCCACGGCAACGGCACCAAGAAAAATACGATGAGAAAAACGAATTGAAAAAGAAACAAGTAGAGCAGCTTTAGTTGGTGCTGCCAAACTGCAAGATACTCAGTGCTTTGTCATATAATTTTTGTATAAATTAAAACAATAATTTTTTATTAAAGAAATTTGAATTATATTATTTTTAGTATAACTTAAATATCCTTTAAATGACTGGGAAAGTTGTAGATTTTAGATTGATATTTTTACTCCACATTTGAGATTTAAAACAGTATCTATTTTCATCTTTATACTAAGTGTTTTGTGACGAATTTGATGCTGCTAACTCTTAGCAGCTCTGAAACTCAAGCAGATCATGAATACATATTGCTGGGGACATACTTAATCTAATATACCCTGTATACAGGGTTCAACAAAAAAGCCACCGCAATATCCTGGCCAACGATGATTCACATCAGACGAAGCGCAGAAGGTGGCAAGGGGGCAGCCAAGCAGTCAAGCATAAAAACAGCGTGCCGCTTGCATCCTGCCGCTTCTGCCAGAGTTGCCACTGTTGCTGGCTCGCCGCTGGGGCAGTCAACGGTATAATTTCTCATATACATGTCACGCGCTCCAACGAACCATTCCAAATGTGTTGAGACACTTCCAATGTAGGTTGTGAGTGTATGTGTGTGTGGTTGAAGCCTTGTTGTACTGCTGGTCAGTGGGGTCATTTCCCTCTCTCTCTCTCTCTCTCACTCTG